>JAUMHB010105903.1:6499-19626 GCA_032359685.1 Pittosporum tobira
ATGGAATAAATGATGGAACATAAGATTTATGAAATATTCAAGAGGTCTCATCTTACAATGTACCTTAATGAGACCCCCTCCCCAACACACATATATAATATAAAATTTTAATTTCAAAATTAATCAATTTAACAAAAAAAAAAAATCAAACCACATTAATTTTTCTAAGACATAAAAAGTATAAATTTTCATTATACTCTTTTTTTCATAAATGCAATAGTTCTTGATCTCTCCATAAATTCCTTACATTTATATACCGTATATATATACCCCTTGCTTTCGTCGTAACCCTATCTCTCTCTCCTGAGTACCAAGTGCTAACGGCACCTTCTCCTCCATTCATTATTCTGCTCTTCCAGCGTTACTCTCCTTAGTTTCCATTTTGTGAAGCCCCCCCCTCGCAACATTTAAACTACTTCTATAAACGGTCCGGCAAATATTTGATTGCGATAGTTTAGTCACTTTCATTTCAATCAGCCTTCACCTTTTCAACACAATTCTCTCTCTCTCGCGCGCGTGCGCGATAGCTGTCTGCCGGCAAATCACCGGAGTTATTTTACGTCAGGGCTTAAGCAGTTTTCCGGTTTGGGGAGTTCTATAACAATGAGCGGCGAGATCAACATGCATACTTTATTACCTGAATGTTTCCAAGACACTGAATTCGTAGAAACCAACTTCACTGACAGTGGCCCTGCGTCACCAGACAACATCTTCAGTATTCTTGAGGCTTTAGAGGGCAACTCTTCGGAGTTTAATCCCTTAACACCACTGGATCATGAAACTAGCTTTGCTCAAAAAGAAGGTGAACCGGTCGAGGCTGCAACCAGAATACTAGTTTCACAAAAGTCAACATCTTCACTAAGTGCTCCTCTAGAAGAGTCCGAGACGGAGGCGGAAGCAGCAGATGATTCACCAAAGTCGGCCAAGAGACAGAAGCTTATCACTGCCAGAGGGGACGCGGAAAACGGGCAGCAGCAAAAGATATCACACATAACGGTGGAGCGCAACCGGAGGAAGCAGATGAATGACAACTTATCAGTCTTGCGTTCCCTTATGCCATCCTTCTATGTCAAACGAGTATGTACACTGATTACTAAATTTTACATGGAGAAAATCATTACAACATTTTTCTTTTTTTACAACATTTAATTATAAGCTCAAATTAATTTTTAGGAAAAAAATCATAGAACTTAATTCATTCTATTAAATAAGCAAGATCATTTTTACTAAGTTAAATGCTCGTTTGAACACTTGGTCGCATATTTATAACAAATACCTCTGCCGTATGAGTTGAGTCGAGCACAGAAAGAGGATTGCATTAAAATTAAGAGTCCTTTTCTCTTCGCATGTATCTGAATATATGATGTATTTGGTTTGAACATATATAGAGTGACCAAGCATCAATCGTAGGAGGTGTGGTCGACTATATCAGTGAGTTGCAGCAGGTTTTACAATCCCTCGAGGCAAAGAAGCAGCGAAAAGCTTACACCGAAGTTCTGAGTCCAAGGCTTAATAGCGTATCAAGCCCAAGAACCTTGCCACTCAGCCCTAGAAAACCACCACTAAGTCCGAGAGTACCACCGAGCTTACCAATAAGTCCAAGAACCCCACAGCCAACTAATCCTTATAAGTTGCACCAACCTGCAGGTTACCTACCTCCAATCATGGTTTCTTCTTCACACGAACTTACTCCTCCTTCTTCAACGTCTATTCCCATCGGAAACTCTGCGAATAACGACCTTGTTGCAAATTCAAAATCCTCCATTGCTGATGTTGAGGTGAAATTCTGTGGTCCAAATGTTCTTGTGAAGACTATATCTTCCAGAATACCTGGCCAAGCCACAAAGATCATATCGACCCTCGAAGATATCTCACTTGAGGTCCTCAATGTCAGCCTTGGCACTATCGACGATACCATGATCAATTCCTTCACCATCAAGGTAATTAAGATTTAGTTTCTAGCTAATTAATATGAAGCTCTTATGCATCTTAATTAATTGAGATATGATTTGATTCTTGTTAAGTTCTTTAGAAAATATACCAACCATTAAATATAATTCTACAAGACTAATTAAACTTGATTAACTTCACTTGTTTTTATGTACATCTCAAGTTATTAATTACATGATGGCTTGTGCAGAAACATTCTTGCTCAAATTCTTTAATCCACCTTAATATTTGGCAAAAAAGAAAATTTTGGGGAGGGGATTTCTGTTTTTTTTGTTTTTTTTCTCTCTCTCTTTATTAAAGTAATTTACACAGAAAGGACTGTTAGGTAGAGGTAATGCACAAGGTGAATTGGTGCAGTTATAACAAAAGCACATAATTGAATGTAAATTGAGAATTCCAACATTAATCATTTCAGATCGTATTTGTAAAAGAGACAGAGTTGTACTGCTATACTGCACTCGTACTGGATGTTTTAAGCAATTAATACTGCATGCATATGGCACTCTCCAGAATCCATCAGTTTTCACTGAAACCCAAGGTGTTTTTTACAGTCATCATCATATACTCATTATGTCCCGCAATTTTTGGAACAATGGACTTTTCAAGCATATTAAAAAATATTAAAGAGTTCCCTAAATTACCCTTATATTATTAACTTAGATAGTGGATTAATAATTAAAATGATAGATCAAAATATTTTATATAGTGTATTAGTAGTTGAAGTGATCAATTATTATGTTAGAATAGTGATTGAAGTAAATTGTCATAATATTTGATTAATGGTTGAAGTAGATAGTTATATTTTTTAAAAGAAGGGTAAATTGATCAATTTACTTCATTAAACATTTCAAAAAAGGTATAATTGTGAAATGTCTTAAAAAATATTGTAAAAATTATGGGATGGAGAGTTTCACGGACAACGCATTACATTTTATTGTGTAGATCAACATTTAATACATTGAAGTTATTTTATTTATTATTATTATTTTTAATAAAACGATATCATTTTGTTAAAAATGTTAATTATGCCACTAGCACTATATTACTAACTATTTGAATTGTCTGACGTTTTAATTTATTGATAGATTGGAATTGAATGCCGGCTTAGTGCAGAGGAACTTGCTCACCAAATTCAGCAAACATTCTGCTAAGCTTATTTACTGAAAACAAAAGTGCTTAGATCGTTTAAATGTTCAAGATATCGACCTAACATCCTCTCTCCCGCTCTTTCTCTCTCTTGTGCGTCAGAGCTGAAGCTGCAATAATAAAGCAGAATGTATGTGCATTGGGGAAAGTATATTAATTTATCACCATTAAGTCATCAGCTAATTGCTTTCTACAGATGAATCGTGTAATTGTAGATTAGTCATTAATTACTTGTATTTTTCTGTGACTACTAGCTAGTTGTCTATTTAGGCTAGGCTTTGTATTGATCGAGCTGTTTTAATCTTAATTTCTAGTTACTCTTAATTAATTTAATTTATTTTGTCTTTTTTAAAATTTACATTTAATCGAGCAATGCATGTCTAACATGGAAATGTAGATGAAATATCTCTTTTAATTAATCCGAAATTCGGAGTAATACTAATAATGGAGACCGGTCAAAATTAGGGTTAAAGCTCCCACACAATCCTAATTGGGGCAACGTAACACCAAAAAACGTGGCACAACAATGTCACATTGATAGCCGCTCAGTAAGCCTAATTTTGTCCAAGCTTTGATTGACGCTGGTCACATCAGTTGACCAGGTTAGGGTTGTCACATAATCGGTTACATCGAGACGGTTGACTTGATGATGGCTATGTTCACATCAACAAATTTACATCTGCCGTATTCTCGGCTATATTTTCGGAATCGAATCAAAACACGTATGACTTATGATCCGATGGACCCGAACGGACTCCTATACAAACTCAATTATCACAAATAGAATCCTACACGAATTAGGTAACAACACTGCCTCCTTATCCCTAACTTGTTCACCATGTTAGGGATTCTTATATAAACCATCTCACAGTTGTAAGTACACATTTACACTCTCATACAATTTACATAGAATTATTTGTTAAGTGTCTTGATCTTGGAGGAAGAAACGAGATCATAACTTATCGTGTTTTTCATGTTAATAAAGAACCTGTTAACATATTGACGATCAACAGACATAAACAACTAATTAGGTCCAAATATTAAATTTTATTGTTCGATCCATCAGATTATAATGCACGAAGTCAATTATAGGGAAACAATTTGCAACGCTGAAAATTCCATGGCACACGTACTCAAATGTTGTCAGGCGACTGTTCAACAACCGCGCGTGCTTTAAGTTGGAAGTGAGTCCGATTCACGTTCAATGTGAAAATATGACTTCGCCTCGATCATATTCAACTCAAATTGGACTTGCTTGGTGGCCGGTAGCATTCCAACTTGTGCGATTTGAAATCGACTCCACCTACCCCACCACCATGAGTCCAAGAATTTTTTTTTCCGGAGAACTTTTAATAAAATATTATTTATTAAAATATAATTTTTAAAATTTATATAACATAAAATACATATAATATTAATAATAATTAATAATTTATATTTTTTTGTAAAAAAATAATAATATATAATTTATTCAACATTTCTTTTTTTAAACTTCAAAAAATGGAATCGTGCATTATTTATTTATAAAGGGTTTCTAAAATAAAGGGTTTAAGAAATTGAATTTGGATAAATGGTCCCTATAATATATTATTGTAAAACTCTCTAGCCCAGACTAGTTTGAATGGCTTACTAAGCCCAGTTGAACCACTCTCTGTTATTGGACTTGAAGTACTTAGCAATCACATGACAAATATTTTAAATCTTTAGTCCAAAGAAAATACAATGGGCCTTGTATGGCAGAAAACCTAGCGGGCAACAAATTTAATGGCCCTGAAGAGGTTAAATATACTTCAGTTTTTACTTTCAAGAATCAAGATTAATCATTAGTGTTACATGAATCCAAATTCACTGTCTCACTATCTGGTACATTTTTAATTTGTTCTAATTTAATATAATAATTTTTTTAGATTTTTATTTATTAATAAAAAATAATTAATTTTTAAAGTAAAATTTAATTTATTATTAAATTAATTTGGGACATATAATTTGTTATTGAATTAATTTGGAATAGATGATGAATTAGAGAATATGATATAAGATTTGAATTTAGGGTTATACACCAATTATAGAAGATCAAGATACAGCATCCACTATATATATATATACTCTTACAAATACTTCAAGTTAACTAGATGCAACTGAAAAATAACAAGGACTAATTAAAGCCAAAACGGTCTACAAAATTGTCACACAATTTAATGACCTCCTGCATCATCGGATGATCGAGTGAGCATCTTTCCTAACATTCTCCTCCGTCTAGGAAAAGAATCCCGGGTTATCAAATGTAAAGTTTGAGTTAAATTCCAGATGACCAAATTGGTAACTTACCCCAATCGTTGGAGAGGTTGCAGCTGAAGTTGCTGCTGAAATTATCTCTGTCAGTTCAGAATCCGAAGCCGGCAAATTCTGAAAATTATTTCCTCCAAAAGTAGTGCTCATATTCGGAGGTGACACCGATAAGTTATAGCTTGATGCAGACGTGGCAGGAGACACAAATGAAGGAGAAGAAATGTTATTGCCACCAAAATTGTTACCAGGCATATTAAAATATTGCGAAAAGCTGTAGTTTTCGGGCTTCTCGTTTGCTGTTGAAGGGAAGTAGAATGAAGTATTAGGATCAATGGATTGTTGCAATTCATGGGTCTTATTATTATCCAAATCCTCGGTTATAACTTTGAGGCCCGTTTTGAAGCTCAGTAGTACTTCTTGCGAGTGTTGATGCTGGTTTTGATAATCATGTTGTGGTTGATTATGGACTGTGGTAGTTAGGCTTGTTGGTTCAGGTGGTGGAATTGAATTTGAAGCCTGAGAACACGTGTGCCTTCCTCGATAAGTAATTTCGAAGATTGTTGGGTCATTATCAGATCTTTGAACTTGTTTTGTAGCCAGACAACCTTGTACATGTCGACGAGTGCACCTATAGTATCCTCTGCAAGTGCAAAAACTAGTTTAATTCTTTTTAGTCTTGAAAAGGAAGAAATAAACTGGTAGGTATCGTATGCAATTATTCAAACATTAAATTTGAAGTGGATATATCGCGAAATCAATGTAAATTAGTCCTACCAAGTTGATGAGACTAGTAATAAAACTAACGTATATATATATGTACCTGGGAAATTGGGCTCCAAGAATTTCTTTCTGTCCATATTTCCTCCAGCTGTAGCCATCGTCAAGTGGTCCTTCTAGTCCTGACCCAGGGCAAACTTGCACTTGCTTTCTCCACCTTGGCATGGCTTTCCTGCAACACCAGCAATTTAATTAACAAACAGCATTAATTAGCATCTCCTTATGACCATATATAATTTCATGTAACATTGTCACGAACATATACCACTGTTAGTAATGCTTTATAAGTCCGAAATACTAATCTTATTTATGTACCTCTTTCTGGAAGAATCTTTGTTGTCTGGATCATTGAAATCACGGTCGGAGTCTTGGCTTCTTGGGCTTCCACTGACGGAACGTGGTGATTCGGACAAGATTGCAGTTGTTGTTCCGGTTATACGTGGCTGATCTCCACCTGTTGTCGTATTGGAATGAAGCATGGAGAGCACCTTGTCGTAGGAAATTAAGATCTTGTGCACCAAGAATTCTCGAGTTTCGTGCCTTGAAGACGGGACGTTGAGACAGATCTGAAGCTGCTTGGCTAGCTCTTTCCCTTGCTTCAGCTCCTTTATCAACTCCGTTATTTGGTCACCATGAATATCGGTTGATGCTAAGTACTGCTCCATATCTAATCACTATATGTAATTACAATTAAAACAAAAGAACCAAATAAAACTGCAGATATGCTTGTTTGTTTGTTTCTTTATTATTCAAACAGAAAAAATTTAGGTCAATTTAAGGGAAAAACTGGGAGAAACAACCCAGAAACATTATGTGTTTGTGGAGAGAGGGAGAGTAAGATATGAATGATGAGGGGTGAAGATGAAAAAAGAATGGTGAAACTATTTTGATATATATAGAAGATGGATCTATACATATTGAAGTTTGACTGAAATATAATGGGGATTATTATTCTTCAAGTACTACTGGTAAATAGGACTGCTCTATGGTCTTGAGAATTGTAGTTTATAGTGAGCAAGTCCAATTGCTGACCAATTCTTCCTACGAATTACTTATTTTTCTAACTTTATTACACATGCACGACCTTTTTGTCATAACTGTTCCAAGCATTTGGCATTAAAGATTATGATGATGTGGATTAGTCTTATGAAGAAAGTCAAAGATGAGGAGATCCAGTCTAGGAGAAGCACAAGAAGACGTTGAATTTTCAAACTTCCTCTCTTCTTCCGCGTTACTACTACTAGTCCACGTAGGATCAAAGAGAGATAGAGAGACAGAGAGAGAGGGAAAGAAAAATAAAAGATGACATGGTCATGACGTTAGCTTCAAACCCTTGGCTTACGTTGATGTTGATTGATCACACTACCAATGCTATTAGCAATTATTAAACTACTCCTAATAAGCGGTTTAATTGGGACTAACACGCAGAATGAGTTGACTTTATCACATCAGGCATGGTTGTTACACCATATGGACGGTCGGTCATGCCTTGTAATCAAATCATATGATAAATGTAAGTAATGTAATAATTTTATTATGCATTAGGAGAAAAGTTACCAGAACAGTAGAACGTGTGTGAGGATCCTTGGAATCTGCCATAGAAACGCTAACAATATCATAACACCGCTGTTAAATATATTTACCTTCGAATTAGAATCATGTTACATATACGTTTTCCGTCTTGGATTAATTTCAACATTTATTTTTTTTTTTTATAAATTTTATGTAATGTAATTGATTATTAAAAGAATTATCTAAATTTTATTTATAATATTATATTATGAGATAGTAGAATAACAATTAAAATGATGAATTATAATATTAGCATTATAATTTTAGATAGTGTAAGAGTGGTTGAAACAGTAAATTATAATGTTATATTAATTATTAAAATAATATATTATATTTGATAAAATAATAATAATTTATATAATTTATTTTATTAATTTTTTAAAAATAAAATATTATACAAATCATAAGACGTCTCAAAAATTATAAAAATTATAGGACGAAATAAGTAGTCTTTTTAAAGTAGTCTTTCTAGGAATGAGTATTATAGAGGTAAATGTCTAATAAATAAGGATGTGCACCGTAATTGACTACACACATTACGACTAAATTATTGACTTTAGTTGAGTGGTATAGATCATGTTTATGAAATAACACAGGACACGATTACACCAAGTCATCTTTAAGGAAATTTCATATTTATAAAGACAACAAATAGTGGGAAAAAAGTAAATAACCAGTGTCATAAAATCCTTTGACGGACCTAACGTTAAAAGAAAATCTTAGTGTTTAAACAAAAAATGATTAAACTTAAATTTTAATTAATTTAACTGATAAAATATTATATAATTATTAAAATGAGAGTAATCAAACTTAAATGTAGAATTTTATAGCATTGAAATAAGCCAGAAATTGTTATGGAGAACCAGAACGCGTGTGGAATAAATTCTTGTATTACATCAAAACCACATTAAAGGAGACCGAATAGAATAACGGAGAAAGTGCGTGCATATTATGGGCTTATTTCAAATAAGAGCGTTTCGAACTTACCGAATTGTAATTTATAATTTAAATTTATTTTAATTTTAATTTTTTTATTAAAATTAAAATTTAATTTATTTAATATAATATTTTATTATATTTAAATTTATAATATCAAATATTACTACCAAACCAAACGAAGACTAAATTACAACAGTGGGCGCAATTGTTAGTTCGACGTCTTTCTTCTTCTAGACGTTCGTTAACCCAGTTTGATACTAGAATTTTGGACCATCTCTCTCCTTTCCTCCTGCTTTTCTTGATTCTTAATTCTATTTCGGGTCAAATCAATGACTATGAACAAGACAAACCACATAATCATGCTTAATGATTTTATCTACCAATTTAATGACTTCAGATAATTTATTTCCTTGACTATCACACTGCCTATGGCATGAAATAATATGATAAATTTCTATTAATCAATTAAATTTTAAAATATATTTATATTTTATTTATTATTATTTTTACTCGAGCACGATAAATCATTCATTTTTTTAGTACTATAAATCCAACCCAAATTATTTGAGTCATTTTTCTGCATTACCATTTGTGACTTGTTCAAGGATCACGACATATTAGAAACGCGCAATCGTTTCGGATCAGTGTGGAAGGTCTCAAGCACATCGATCGGCGTTCTGTTAATTATTTTGGAGATACGATTTAACTCTGTAGTGTATATTAATTAAACATAAATTATAATTACATCTACACATGCCGCCGTTATAGTTTAGTTGGCAAACATCTCTTTCTTCTATTTAAAAAATTAGAAGTTCAAACTCTGATAATATTTTTTAATATTTGAAATATCAAAATATTTATTTATTATATGAGTGCGTGTACTTATTAGATTGTGAATTATTGAAATTGATTATAAGTATATTAAAAAAAAAAATCTATACATATACGTACGTAAGGATACGATTATAAAGATACAATTATATCTAGTATCCGTCTTACAATAATTGTAATTGTTTGACTTTTTACATATATTAATAAATGTGTTTGATTATAAGTAATTATTTAAATTACTTTTAATAATATTATAATTTATATTGTGAAGTAGTAGGTAAAGTGGTAGCGTATAGTATTGATATTATAATTTTAAATATTGAATAGTGATTGAAGTGATGAATTATAATATTATAATAGTAAGAGAAGTGATATACTATATTTGATAAAATAAAAATAATTTAGATAATTTATATTATTAAATTTTCTATAAAAAAAAATTATAATTTTAATGAAACATCTAAAAACTAAAAGTTGTGCAATTTGAACGAGACGGAGAAAGTATTTACAAATGCTAGACCCAAGAAGCCAACATGCGGTGTATGTGTAGTACAACAAATATTTTAAAATAAAAAAAATTAATTAATTGGAATAAAATAAAAAATTATTTCATACTCCCTCTCCTATTTTATAATAAGATAAGTAGAAAGAAGTCCAAAAAAGGAAAAGGAAATTTCATATTCCCTCTTTTTAAAAATAGAATAACACTATTAATTTTTAAAAAATGACTTTTAATATTTTAAAATTTAAAATTATATGAATTTATTTTATTATACCAATACAATTGTGCAAATCATAAACTATTTCAAAAATACTATTAATTGTGATAAATTAATATTTTCAACACTCGAATGAACTCGTGTTAATTAAAATTTTAAAATATTCAAATTTAACATTCGAAATTTAATAATACTCTTATTTTTACAATCAAAGTAGTATTTATGAAGACAACAGAAAATAGTAAATAATAAATAGCCGGTGTTTTAAACATTATTAAGCGAACCTAAGCCGTCAGAAGCAGATCTAGCATCTAAACGAAAAGTAATCAAACTTAAACATAGAATATTTCTCTATGTGTCAAATAAAAAAAAAATTAAAATATCTATTATACCTTGCTTTTTTTTTTTTTTAAGTATGTTATATATTTTTAATTAAGCATAGACCCAAATCATTCATTTAAGAATAATAATAAAAAAATACTTAAGCTCATTTTTATTTTTATTTTTTGAGGACTTGAAATAACCCTGAATGGTTATGGAAAAGAGAAAGCGGGTGAGAATTCATGTACTACATCAGAATCATACGTAAGGTTTGGCGTGTGTCAATCAAATGAAAGTAGCTAGTGTGGTGTTAATTCAATAATTAAAATTGAAATATTAAGTTTTTTTACTTGTAAAAAATTTTAGATTTAAATTATATATATATATTTTAATTAATTTAAGTGAAACTTTGTTTTCTCTTATTAGGTTAGATTATATATATATATATATATATATATATATTTTATTATTAAGATTATTAACCCATTATTATAGATTTCATAATACGAAATATTGTTATTAGGTGAATTTTTAACCCATAATTAATATTATATAATTACAGTTATTGTAGAATTTGACATTTAATTGATTATAAATTAAAATTATCGTGAAATTTTGATACTTTGTTAATTATAAATGAATGCACAAGAAAAAGAAAATGTTAGTTACAAATTAAGAATAATAAATAAAATTGAAAAAAAGATAAAATTGTATATCAAAACGACTTACGACATGACAAGAAGGATCAAAACCACATTCGTAGGCTGACAATTTGTCTGGACATATCGAACTATTAAAAGCAAATGGAAAAGGAACATTAGCGGACCGGAACTGCTAGGAATCCCTCCTCTGATCTTCTGTTTATCGGCTTCATAAATATGGAGAAAAAATATCGTTAGAGATGAGTTATTTCTCATTACGGTATTCATAACTACTCTTAGAGGTGAATTTTTTAAGTTATAAATATTATAAAATATATGTTTCGTATAATCATCGTTACTATTCATTAAAAAATAAAAAAGAAATTCGAATAGAATTATCAAGAAAGTGCATACTAAATATTTTTTCTGTCCATAAAAAAATTAACTTAGATATCATTTTAATCGTTCAAAAAAGAATAATTTAATTTATCACTTTTAGTTTATAATTATTTTTTTATCCTCACTTTATGTCACATCAAAACTCTTTTTTTCTTTCTTTATTATTATAAAATATATTTGTAAGTAAAATTTTGTAAAAAAAAAAATAATATATTATAAAAAATTATTTTTTTTAATTTCAATACTTTATATATATATATTTTTTTTTTATTTTTTATTTTTTTTTTGAGGAATGGAGTATTAAATTACAACAATGGCCGCAATAGTTAGTTCGTCTTCTTCTAGACGTTCGTTTGATGCTAGGATTTTGGACCCTCCTCCGTCTCTCTTGCTGATTTTATTGATTATTTATTCTTATTCGGGTCAAATCCACTACGATTTGACCCATATACAAGACAAACCCCAGAACCATGCTTAATGATTTTATCTGCAAATTGATGACTTCAAATTATTTATTTCCTTTACTAACCAAATTATCTCCCCGTATGTGCTATGAAGCAATAGAAAATAGTAACAACCTGAGAAATTTCTAGCGATTGATGGGATTCTAAAATATATTTATATTCTCCTCATAATAATTTATTTTGAAATTAAAAATAATTATAATTATTAATATAATATGTTTGTAAAATTCTAACATTTAAATTTGAAGTACATTTTTTTTTTTGGATTATGTTAAAGTTAACGTTGCAAATTCTGTATAAAATAACAAAATTTACAATTTAATAAATTCACAAAAATAATTTAAATTAAAAAATTAAAAATATAATATAATAGACTTTAAAATAATTTCTAATTTTAAAATATAAAGAGTAATATTTCAATCGAGATTGAATTCAACTTTTAACAATCCTGAAGTTGACGGATCATTCACTTTTTTGAACACCATGAGCTCGAATTATACTATCTTTCATTCTAAATAAACAATAGTAAAAATTTGACTTTTTCAAGTCAATCTAGAACCTTCATCTCAATTGAAATTCTATTATACGGCTATAAATATTTTAAATTGAAAATTTATTAATAATTACAAGACTGAATTTCAGTTGAAATTTAAATTGAAATTTGTAATTTGTAATTTGCAATTTTTATTTTTTTCCAGATAGACAATGAGAAAATAAATACTCAACCAAATAAGATTTGATAAAATAAAATAATTTTTTGAGGTTGTAATAGGACTCGTGTGCCTATACGTGTTTCAAAGAGTTTGGCTCATTTCAATTATATTTATCTCAATTTTTTTTAATATGTCATAAAAATATATTTTTTAATAATATTTTTAAAATCAAAATCGATCACTTATTTTAGAATTTTAAGTTACATTATTTTTTCAGTTATGAAAATAATCGAATATTTTTTTACCGTTTGATGAACATATATAATTTTTAAAAATTTTTTAATGGTTGAAAGTTTATATCAATAATTAATGGTAAAAATATTTTTAATATTTTTAATTTTGTTTAAATTTAATCTAAATATCATA
>JAUMHB010106014.1:0-29163 GCA_032359685.1 Pittosporum tobira
AATAATAATAATAATAATAATAGTAAAAGAATAATAATAATAATAAATAATAGTAATAATAATAATCATAATAAGGTAATAAGGATAATAATAATAATAATAATATTAATGTAAATAATAATAATTATTATTATTAATAATATTAACAGAATAATAATATTAATAATAAAAATAATAATATCACAGTTTGACCAAGTTGACCAAGTCAACCAGTACCATTGACTGGTTGACCTGGTCAACTAGTCTTCCTCGACTCCGGCCATCTCCCTCAGCCCAGATTCCGGCAGCCTTGAGCTTTTCGGCGTCAGGCCTTCACCGGAAAGCTCAGCGAGGTCTCGGGTCCACCCATCCACCTACACACACACACATACATTGAAATCGACGAGAAGGAGTATTTTGTGGCTTTTGAATTGATGAAAGGCTTGATTTTCACAACCCCGACGGCTAGATTGGCCGTTTCAGGGCTGCCTTGATCATCCCATTCATCTTCGGCATAAGAAGCCATTACCGACGGCCATAAGCTCGCCGGAAAAACGATTCTTACTCAAAACAGAATGAAAACTCGATTGAAAGGTACCAAAATGATCTTTGCAACTGCAGGAATCCATTGGACATTTTAATCGATTCAAACACACTCGATTTGAGCCCAAAGATCCGATCTTTGGTCAAGAACACGCCGAAAAATACCCGACTGTAAATCGAGCTTATCCGGCTCGATTCTTGACCATTTCGATCGATTCAAAGCTCAAACAGGTTCTAATTGACCCCTAAATGCTATTCAAAACATCAATTTTAACAAACACAAACAAAAATCCTGACTTTGAATCTTATTAACCAAGAATAAGAATGGAATTTTAAAAATTTGATTTTTGACTTGTGCGGCTGTGTTTAGGGTTAAGGTTCGATTCAATGGTGTTATATAGACTGAATGGGTGCTGAATCAAACACAAATCAATGCAGAAAGGGACGGATTAACAGATTTGGCAAACTCAAAAACGACAGGAAAAAGTTGGGAGCAAAATGAAAAGAACAGAAAAAGAAAGGGGGAAAAGAAAAAAAAATGGAAAAAAAAAGGGAAAAAGACAAAAGTTTTGGGGAACTGTGCATGTGGGTCCCAGCTGGTCAATTAGCTGAAAATTTAAATTTCAAACTGCTATTTTGCCTCAATCGCGAGCTGAATAATTTAATAATTAAATAATAATTTAAAAAGTCAAAATTTGAAAAATACAATATTATACTTTATTCTTACATTTTAGCACGCTGCTATTCCAACGGCACTGTCCGTTTTTCCATACGACCATTCGGTCAAAAAATCAACTATGGACTAGGTCAAATCAAAAATCCGACAGTGTTTCGGGTCACTATTTTTTGGCGCTGAATCCATATCTTTGATCGGTTTATGTTTTGAACACTTTTTAACTTTCGGGTCAAAATAACCAAAATGCCCATGGGCACAACTTTTTCCAAAAATAACCAAAATGCCATCGGCTAATCTTTTGTCAAAATGACTAAAATGCCCTCAAGCATAAAACTTGTCAAAATGACCAAAATGCCCTTGGACATAAAAATTGTCAAAATAACTAAAATGCCCTTGGTTATTATTTTATTATTTTAATTCAATTCTCGAAATGTAGCAACGCAGAAAAGTCATACTGGACACCATAAGGGAAAATTTTATTTTATTAATCACTCATGAAATTTTTGGGTTCTTACACCCATAAATTAAGATTAATTTAAATATTTTAAGAATATTAAATAAATATTTATATCATTATTTATTTTATATTTATCTCTAAATATATTTATCTTGATAGTGATAATAAGATGATAATTATTATGATAAATTTAATTGATAATGTGTCATAAATCATACTCAGTTCTAAAATAATTATATAAATTTTTACTTTACTACAGAGGATTATGATTTGTAGTTTACCTTTCTATTATAACTATATATATAAATTTATATTTTCTCTAAAAAATATTTTATAAACCACCTTTTTTGGAGGAATAAAATTATAAATGTTATTGTTCTTTCGATTTTAAAAAAGAGATCAAATTATGAAAAATTATAGTGAATGATACTATCAAATTATAATTTTAACGGCCAATGAGGTTTTACTTTAATGGTTAAGACTGAGACTCTTAGATTTCTTACTTGTAATATATCTCAAAATACAATTTTAACAGAAATAATATTTAGTAATTATCTATCAATATTATAATGTTATTTTCTCTTATTAATTTTGAAACTGGGATTACCTTTTGGAAAGTGAGAGTTATTTTTGAAAAAATATTTGATATTTTCATTAAAAATTATATGTTTCTTAATAAATATTATATTTGAAGTTTAAATGACAATTTTTTTTTTAATTTATTTTTAATAAGCTTTTTTGAATTTTTGATTGCAGTCACGTGTCACACTATAGTTACTCACGTGCGCCCGTGAGTTGCAGTGACAGTCTCTCAGCTGAAACGTTATGGAGTAAAATATAGAGAAAAAAATAAGAAGTGGGAATTATCTTCTTCTTCCTCTGTTTTGGTTAGAGAGAGAGAGAGAGTGTGTGTGGAGATGAATTCGATAGTGCAGTTACCGTACGATGCTATCATGCGCATGATGCTAGGTTCACTCGATCGTAACCTACTACCGGACGCTGTTATAAGGAGGTTGACTCGTCTTCTCTTAGCTAGCCGTCTCCGATCCGGTTACAAGCCCTCCGCCGAACTCCAACTCTCCGAACTCCTGCAATTCGCGCATTGTAACTTATCCCTGTCTTAAATTACATTTCTGTCTATAAATTTTGATTAAATTGCCTACAAGAGCTCCGGTTTGACTCTTGTTTTGCTACTACTTAGTGATGCAAAGTTTTGATTCAAACTTTTTTGCTTAGGTTCTCACTAATACCATTTGGAGAGACCTCCAGGAAATTATATATTTACACTCTATAATTGTATAATACAGTCTGCTGTACTTTTCACCAATAGTGAAATTACATAATTATCTCTCCACTTAAATTACATAATTATCCTCGAATTAGAAATTACTATTGCATGTGGGACACTTACGTAAACGAGTCGAATTGAGTCGAATATTGACGTGTTTAGATTCTATCCGTATAATTTAACGAACTTAAATGAAATTTGTGTATGTCTCATTTATCTATCGAATCAAGATTGAATACGAATCGAGTCCGAGTAATTCAAAGTTTTTGAGCTAAGACCGTCGAATATCAATACAAAAAAATTATTTGGTAAGGTCTGAGTAATTAATTGAACTTTAAAACCTGCTCATGTTTTACTTGTTAATATTTTGAATCGAGCTTTTAGCTAAGCGATCTCGATTCGATTCCAAACCGTTTGGTTCTATTTGTGGCCTTACTTACGTATAGTTAAAAGGCATAATAATGCATTATAGAATTTTGATCAGTATATATCATTTTACAAACTTTTATTCTTGCATACATATCTCCAACATTAGTTAAGAGTCCGTTTGGTAACTGTTTCTATTTTTAAATTTTTACTTTTGTTTTTAATTTTTTGGAAGTAATAGCAGAATATATTATTTGGTAAACTATTTTTGTTTTTATAAATGTGGAAGCAAAACCTATTTTGGTAGCAAAAAAATGAAAACACCAAAAATATGCTTCTTCAATTTTGGAATCATCTGGCATAAATTAAGTCATGTCTTCGATTCCCGTCGACAACAAAAATTATCAATATATTTTCTAAATACTCCCTACATGGTAAATCATATCAAAACCCTATGCCAACAGGAAAAAAAATCAATTTTGTTGTCAAACATTGTTTTTGATTTTTTGTTTTGTATATTTATTGTAGCACACATTTATCAAACATTGTTGCCTAGTTTATGATTCTACAAGTGGAAGTAATTAAAAACAAAAACATATGAAATCAAAAACCTAAAGTAAAAAATGAAAGCATAATCAGTTACCAAACGTGCCTTAAACTGTTATGGTAATGGCATGATAGTCCTGAATCTACATAGAATATAGTAATGAGAAATTCTTGTTACTTTATATGTAATATTTTATGTAATATTTTATGGTCTACAATTAGAAATGTATCTCTAATTTCGGCGCAAGTTAAAAAAGAATAACTATCTCCATTTTCGAAATGAAGTGAGTGTAAAGTAAATTTCACTACAGAGGCCTCTTGGCAGTACTAGAAAATTGGAATGCATCCTTGATGTAGATACATTATTGTAAAGCAAATATATAAATGGAGAAACTACTTAGGGAATAGAGGTTGTAAACCATTTTATAACAACTTGAATTATACTCATTTATAGGAAATATGATAAGATAGGGCTACCTATTTATAATTGGTTTTGTTAGCACTCAATGTTAAGGAAGCATCCAAACATACTCAAGACTGTAGGGGGTGCCAAAGCTTGTTGAATTGTGCTCTAATCCGTCTAGGATTCCTAATTCGAAAAGGAATGTTACTAGTATATGAATCAGTTATTTGATTGACTACCACCAAAGCTTGTGATGTCCTTGATACTTAAATGGGAGGGTGTTTTTTTATATCTTCATGTCTCCTTAATTTGCAGAAGTATGCTAGATACCCTATATAGTATCACTTTTGTTTGTGCCAGTGTTGGATCAGTAATGTTGAATTGTTGATGATAATAGATCTTAGTGCTGGAGTAGTCCATGATATTAATCACGAGTTTATATAATTATATAGCGAAAAGGAATAGTAATTGATGGAATTTTACCTAAGTTATGTTTTTGGCTTTCATATCTGGATTATGATTTGATGGTTTGTGTCTATTAAATAGACTAACACGCAGACACATGTGCTGATTTGCTTGCTTCATCTGCCAAATATGTGTGGATTAATTGGTCCTCTCTTGCAGCTCTCAGAGAAATGTCTATAGCCATCAAGACTGAGGAGCCAAAATATCAACATTATGAGGTACCAACCTCTTTCTTCAAGCTTGTTCTTGGGAAGAATCTCAAATACAGGTAAATGAATTCTATAATCCACGATTATCTTCTTTTTTTTTTTTTTTTTTTTTTTTTTTTTTTTTTTTTTTTTTTATCTGGAGTGTCTTATATATTGCTCATAGATTATGTGTCATGTCTCCACATTTGGTGGAATACGATGAGTGCATCATTTAGAGAAAAAGAGGAATTACTACGTGATGTTAAAGTTTTTTTTGGAGATGATACGACAAACTGTTTCAGTGTAGAACATGGTAGAGAGATTTCTGGTTCCTTGCTTTGTAACATGACACGCAGAGAGACAAGCATCTATACTTGGACACATGTTTGCCTGCCAGAGGAGGCCGAACAGGGAACTAATGAAACTCTTGTAGGCAATAGAACACCCGTGATTTTCTTTTTCATTCTTGCATTATTGAGCTGATATAAATATAAAAAGGCAAATACTACCATAAGAAACTGTATATTGAGGTTTAAGCCCAAGTAAAATTGTTATTATATTATTGTTGGTTTTGGCAAGTAAAGACAGAATATCAAGAATGACATCAAGTGAAAATAAATACCAGAAATGAATACAAATAGTGGCACAAAGTTTATTTAAAATGAATATCGAAATTTATTGAACTCTTGTATTATGTCTTGATTGGTTCTTCATACATGTAATGTGCAGTTGTTGCTATTTTCTTGATAAGACAAGCACTTTGGAAGATGCTGAGAAAGCAATGTTGGAATTGTACTGTGAGAGATCAAAAATAGAAGATGGCCACACTGTTCTTGACATTGGTTGTGGCTGGGGATCCTTATCCATATACATAGCACAGAAATATAAAAAATGCAAAGTAACCGGGATTTGCAACTCAACAACTCAGAAAGCATTTATCGAGGAGCAGTGTCGGTATGTTCCATCACCCATGCTTCACATATCACATATGATATTCCTATCTTTTTTTGGAAACTGTGTGTACTGTGGTGGTGCATAGCTTAATATAGGCAACCTACTTTTATTGTTGACATACTTGAGAATTTTACCTCCCATTTCATAAGCGAGTAAGATTGTAATCATAATAAAAGCCTATTTGAAGTTCAGAATTTGACAAAAAGCTTTAAACAAGTGAAATCCTAAGTAAACTCTTAACTATGTAGTTGTATATTTATATATAGATATAGGGAATTCATTGAAGGAGCTGAATAATTTGCTCTTCCTTTCTCATAGGAATCTTCAGCTCCAAAATGTGGAGGTCATTGTTGCAGATATCAGCACGTTTGATATTGAAGCATCCTATGACCGAATATTTTCCATAGAAATGTTTGAGGTATGCAGTTCAAAACCCTTTCTTTATGGCATGAACTTTAATATTGATATATGGCTCAAGAATCGGCTTTGTCTTTGAAACAGCATATGAAGAACTACAAGGAACTTCTGAAGAAGGTATCGCGGTGGATGAACCCAGATAGTCTTCTTTTTGTTCATCATTTCTGCCACAAAGCATTTGCTTATCACTTTGAGGTTTAGCGTTGGTTAAATGGAGTTTAATTTTTGCTTATTTATTCAAACATGTCACTAAATTGTCGTTTTAGCAAGCTCTTACAAATGGTAATTACAAAATTTAGTGGCATGCAGGATCGTAGTGAAGATGACTGGATCACTAGGTACTTCTTTACTGGAGGTACCATGCCTTCGGCAAATCTACTACTATATTTTCAGGTGTGGTCAAGAAAAATTCATAGTTTCCTTTTTTCAGTTTATTTAATACTCCCTCCATTTCTAAATAACTGTTTTTTTAAGAGGAAGAGAATGAAATTAAGAAAACCATACTTCAACTTTTACCTTGAAATGTAAAAATGACAATTAAATTGAAACATTTTTTTCTCTCTAAAAAGACAGTTATTTGAAAATGGAGGGAGTAATTTGAAGTTGCTTTACCTTGCTAGGCAACAAATTTAGATTGGTTTTCTAGTTGCTATTGTCCTTTTCTCCTATTTATTCTTGTCCACCATACCCTTTCTTGCTGCCATCTTGGGAATTGTTGTGTGATAATCTCTAATCAGATGTATATGCCAATGATATTGGGTCAAAGACTTTTTGCTAATCTAGAGAGAGGCTCTGAAATTTTCAGTTTTGATAAAGAAACAATTTTTGCCCTAAAGAGGCAAATCAAAGCTAAGTTAGCCTCTCCCGAAGTCGAGAGGTCAGGGATTCGAGCCCCGTTGGCAGTATCAATTGTTGCCTTTGAAAATGCCAAACAACTCGACTACTAAAATGGGTGTGTGCATGGAATTTAGTTGTCTTTCGCCTATGGGGCAGTCAACTGTTGGGGTTGGTGTTAGAAGTACCAAAAAAAAAAAAAAAAAAGCTCAGGCTGAATTTTTTTACTCGCTGCTATGTTTATTGGTTATGTTATTATGCAGGATGATGTTTCTGTAGTCAACCATTGGCTTGTGAACGGGAAACATTATGCACAAACTAGGTAAGGGTGAATTACTCTGTACTCTCACGTCCAAATTTAGAGAGAGAGATTCCTTTTTGCCCATTCCGAAATTAAGACATCTTTCTAATTTTAGTAGTGACATGAAGCTGACAACATGTCATTACTATATTCCAAGTACATTAAGTACTATTATGCAATTATTGCTACGTTTCTGGCTAATGTTAGGGAGATG
This sequence comes from Pittosporum tobira, assembly GCA_032359685.1. Lineage (NCBI taxonomy): Eukaryota > Viridiplantae > Streptophyta > Magnoliopsida > Apiales > Pittosporaceae > Pittosporum > Pittosporum tobira. Next base: position 7,632 of record JAUMHB010106014.1, read on the forward strand.
CTTGGAAAAATGAAGTTTTCTGTAAAAGTCAACGGTTTAGAAATGTATCTCTTATTTTGTAATTGAGGGAGTGTATTGTGACAAGAATAAGGATATCCTTTAGTTAAGAAATTGGAATTTCTCGTGAAAAATTGAAAAAGATTTAGCGACTACGTTGTCCTAACTGATTGTTCTTTTATAATGATTGGGTGAGGCAGCGATATTTTGGATTCTTAGTTTCTGTTTGGAAACTAAATATTCTCATTTTTCTTTCAGTGAAGAATGGCTTAAAAGGATGGACAAGAACTCAAGTTCTGTAAGGCCGATAATGGAGTCCACTTATGGCAAGGACTCAGCTGTTAAGTGGACTGTCTACTGGAGAACATTCTTCATTGCAGTTGCTGAACTATTTGCATACAATAATGGAGAAGAATGGATGGTTACACATTTCTTATTCAAGAAAAAATGAAGTCAATAAGTCCAACTTTCGTTGAATGTCATTGGATTATCGAAGAACCGAGGATAACAAAGTTAACATTTTCAGACTTGTTTTGCATCCTGAGAATGGAGCTATGTACCAGTTTGATGAAATTCACCTTTCAATGGAATACTGTGTGTTTTCATGTAGGACTGTGGCCTTGACCTTGAAAACGAGTAAAAATGTATCATGTTTTAGTTTCAGATGTCAATCTACTTTTACTTCTGACAAACCATTTCAATTACTTATAGGGGCAGGAAAATAGAAAGTATGCCACGATTTTATACCATAGGAAGTTAGGATCACTAGACGGTTGTTAATTTGCACACAAAATCACTTGAGCAGAACATGCAGATTAGTACTCCCGCTCCCAAAGTTCCAAAATGACGGTATCATTTTGAAAACCTACAAAAATTTATCTCCCATTTTGAGAGAGAGAGCAATGAAAAGTGAAAAATGGTAATTTATTCCCAAAATGGAGGTTACCATTACCATTTTGGGACATAAAGAGTAGCAAAAGGTAAAAAAGGGTTTAACAAATTTGGAAGATTTTATTTTGAGATAAAAAAAATGATACGGGACTCCTATTTTGGGAGAGTAAGTGGCTTGACAACAATTATGTTAGTACATTGGACCCCAGTTACGTGTTAGACAGATGGACCAAAGTAATAGAAAACCTTTCCACAGTATGCCTACATCTGAAAATATCAATGTGTTAATAAATTTGTATATGGAAAAAACGTCTGTGGAAGGACAAAGTGATGAAGTCAATATGCCATGGGATTGTCATCATAATGTTGCAACATAATTATTTTTTTTCTTTGTTGTTTTGCGCTAAGTATTGCAACAGCATATTCCATGTCATATTGTAAATTGCCCCTACTTTTCCATGTCATATCCATAATAAAAAATACTCCCAACTTTTAAAAAACCTTATATTTACCACTTCTTTAGCCTACACCAGTAACACCACCATACAAAGTTCTCAAGTTCCTAATAAAAGTATTATTTCTCCCTACGATACATTGGTTTTTAGATGAAAACATGATACAGCTACAAAAGTGGTGGTTTAAACGAGTATTCAACAAAATGCCAGATCATTCAAGAGAAATAAAAGCAGCTATGCAGTTGTAGGAATCTGGTGAGATCAGCAGCTTAAACCTTAAACATGCCTGCAAAAGAAGCAACAAATTATGAATTAAGAGACATCCATATAAGTCTCTTAGGCTTGTCTAAGTGCACACGTTTAAAATATTTAAACACATTTTTCCGATCGAAGAAACTTATTAAGAAATGAGAAGAAACATGATAATATAGCGAGAAGTTGCTCGAACTAAGTTCTCACAATTGAACGACTGAATCTTGTGCAGTACAAAACATTATAACCACAAAAATAACAAACGTGGCTAATATATAATCAACATACAATTGTTAAATTTCGGGATTATCACCTTAATCCTGTACCTGACATAGTTATATCTTTTTCTTCCTGAATGAGCGAATCAATGACAATTTCCTATGATTGGCATCACATAAGCCCCTGTTCTTTCACAGAGATGTAGAGCAAATGCCACCACACATTTGGAAATTTACTGAACATGAAAATGAACCCACACCATGTTTTCTAAATTATGTTTGGTTGTCATATTAGCAAAAACACAAAGCATGAACCAAAAAATGAAAAACACAAAGCATGATTATCCTACAATGCGTAATGGAAGAGTAGCAGTTTCTGATGCCCAAACACTATGCAAAAGCAGATTTCAAGGCTAAAGCAAACAATAATTACTGAAAAATAACACATTTTGCGCTCCATTTGCTGGTCAGCGTAATTAAATTGCATAATATAATACAAATGTTTTGTAGACACTTGTGTAAAAATCAGATAATCTCCATTTTCCACCGCGATAACTCATGCAAATACTATATCATCTTAATTTCCGTACATGATTAAATCCATCAATGAACTCGCTAAGAAGACATATCTGTTTATTTATGATAAAGAGCTTGCAGTTTTTTTAAGAAGAAAGAAAAGGAATGCAAATTTTAGCACCATTGAAGAGATCTTGTTCAAAAGACAGGTCAAACAAAGAATATAACTACAATGCAAAGCCCCGTAATTTAAAAACACACCCACAATTATAAACATTTAATGCAATAAAGAAAGCCTATATGATCCAACAGAAACCAATGATAAAGAAAACTGTAGTTCACATATTATAGGATTTGTTTAGTTTGTTAAGAGAAGTTTCAATATCAATATAAGTTTCTTTATCATGATGGTCATCAGTGAAGCAAGGAAAAATCCAAGGAGAACAACAATAGCTGATAAATTGGGAGTTGATATGTTAAGTTAAAATGATAGCTAATAAATGTAACAGCAGGAACGTAACTACAAGTTGATCATCTCATTATCGCGACCAGATTCTCGAATCTTGACCTATTAATGATATAGCTGTAAAAGAACTTATCGGCACTTAATCAAGAGTCCAATGCAATCTTCAATAAAGCATTATTACAAGAGTCTTAAATTCATCCTCTTAACTTTTTATCCATGTTCATTCAGTTCCTTAATTAACCAAACTAATATAACTGATAAGTGATAACTGAAACAAGCAAATGGCTTTGAAAAAATCAAATGCAAAACAAAACATACTAAATGAGACACACAAATGCTTTTAAAATGTGAAATGTTAAACATAACATATATCTGAATACGACGATCTTAGTCAACCTCTTATTGCACTAACCTTTTCTATAAAATGTTGGAGAGGAATCATCAATCATGTGGAAACACCAGTGGGCCTTCGAGAGTCTACTTGATGGATTAGATTGCCAATGCCTTCCGCATCTAAGAATCTACTCAGGTGCTTATCGTCCAAATGTTGCTGAAAAAAGGAAAGAGAAAGAACACGCCAAACCCATTAAGTTTTCAATAGTGTGAAAAAATGTACTCCCTCCGTCCCAGAAAAAAAATGTCCCATTTTGGAAAAACATCACCTCCAAGAAGTTTTTAATACTAGATTGCAACAATGTACTCCCTCCATGGCTCAATTCCACAAAAAGATCCGTTTTTTATTTCAATTTCGTATACTTTCAATTACAAAAACTTGATACAAATTCATATATTTTAGTCAATACAGTCGCAAATAATGTAATTAGTACTACTAATCACAAAATTTAAAGTTACTACGGCTTAAAAGGAAAAACCAAAAAACTTACAGCGAGGCAATGTCTGTACTTGTTCCACTCAGAAACACATTCCTCTTTGTCCCACTGACCCTTCAAAAACTTTTCTGAATACCATCTGTTTTACACACAAACACACATGCTTACTGCAAATGGGTTCTACAGAATAAAAGAGGAATCTTTCATTCATCTTAATAACGTCTCATATGGGTTATTATTATAAATGTGAAATATGTGTGTGTGTGTGTGTGTGTGTGTGTGTAGTTCAGAATAAATAACAGGTACCTGTTAAAGCAATTGTTGTAAGCAGCTCTGAGATCAGCACAAGGTGATGTTGACGAAGGAGAAGATGGGTTTTTCTTTTTCTTCTCTCCCAATATGCCCATCTCAATTTCAGTAAGCTTAAAATCTTTCAGCTGATCAGTCTCATATTCATGAGTAGAGATGCGAAGGCGCCTGAGAGGTAAGTGAAATCGAGCTTGCTGCAGAAGAAATTGACCCGACCAATGTCTGACCCGGTTTCCTGGGTTTAGGGTCCAGGACTAATTAAAGGGCGTTGTATTCCGGCCAATATTTCATATGATGCCCATTTCGAATACACAAGTATACATCATTCCTAAAAAAATTCCCCTTCATGAAAATTTCATGAAAATAAAATTGTTTTATAAGATTGCATGTTTGATATAATTTATTTTAAAATAATTTATATTTTTTTATTATTTTAAATAAATTATAAATTATAAAAAAATTATATATTAATTAATTTTTTTAAATATATCAAAAAAACTGTTATGCTTAACTAATAATTTTTTAAAATCAGTTAGAACAAATTAAGAAATTTCTTCGAATAAACTGAAAATATTATTAGATTTAACTAATAATTTTTTAAAAATCAGTTAAAACAAACTTTTTGAGATAATTTGTTTTTGATAATAAGCTATAAATGGTTGATGAAAGTTGTGCCAAGGTAAATTGTTCGAGATATTATTTTTTTTAAAATTATTTCAAAATTAAAAATAAATTTATATTTTGATCGTACAAAAAATATTATAATTTTTCATTTGAGTACAATAATATTTTTAGTTAAAAAAAAAAAACTTGTATTACAATCTTCTTATTAAGTTTTTAGTCTTTTATGATAACCTGTTAAGTCAAATATTCTTTTTAGAGTTTACTTTTCTTTTTTCTTTTTTAAATTGATTTTTATATTTGTGGAACCTATGCTTTTGCAACACATTAAAGCAAAGATATTATTAACGTACGAGGTTACTTTATTAAAGAAGAAGGGGTGTGTGTGTGTGTGTGTGTATATTTACTGAAGATATATGCCATTATTACGTTTTTCCTTTTTCTAATAAATCAAATATCTACGTAAGAAAATAATTATTATTTTCATTTAAATTTAAATATTTAATTTTTTTGATAATTTTTAATATAATTTTTAAAATATTTTAAAAATATAATTATATATTATATTATTTAAAATATTCTGCATTAATTATATTAAAAATAGAACAAATGAAATTATTAAAATACAGTATACAAAAATATTTAAGAAATATAATATATAAATATAATTTTGAAACCTCCTGCCGAAAAGGATATTACTAGGCAGACTTACACGCTAAGTGAAGTACATTCCCGTTTCCCCTTCAGTCCCACTCACTTCAGCTCACGGCTGTTTTCAAATCCTAGAAAACAGCTCTATATAAATACCCATAATTATCTTCAATTCATCGCGCAGCTGAAAAACCAGAGAGAGTATAGATTAACAATTATAATGGAGCAGAAGAAGTACGATCAGTTCAGAGGTCAACCTAGGCTCCCCAAATTCGCGGTCCCCAAGCGCTACGACATAAAGCTCAAACCTGACCTCGCCGCCTGCAAATTCTCCGGCACCGTCGAGATCACTGTCGATGTCGTCGCCGATACTAAGTTCATCGTTCTCAATGCCGCCGAACTCTCCGTTGATTCCAGTACCGTCATATTCAGAACGCAATTGGATTCCAAGGTATATATCCCGATCCATGTAATTAGCTTTATTTAATTAATTTATGTTAATGTCAGGTTTGTGAGGATTGAGTAAAGTAGTTAAAATATTTTGATGATTGAATAAATTAAGTTTTGGTTGATATATGTTAGTTTGAGTATTTTGATGATTGTGTAAATTATTTTAATTAATTGATGTTAATGTGAATATTTTGATGATTGAGTAAATTTAGCTTTAGTTGATTTATGTTAATATGAATATTTTGAGGATCGAGTAAATTAATTTATTATTGGCTGGTTAAGGTATTGGAGGCTAAGGAGGTGGAACTTTTCGAAGATGATGAGATAATGGTGGCGGAGTTTGCTGAGAGTCTTCCTGTTGGTTTCGGAATTTTGTCAATCGCCTTTGATGGAACCCTAAATGATAAAATGAAAGGCTTTTACAGAAGGTTCGTGGCTCTCATTTTCCTATTTGTGATTGTTTTGACACTGTCCAAATCACATGTTCTTCTGCTAATTGTTAAGGTTTGTATAGTGATAGAGTTGGACATAGTTTATTTAAGGTGATTGTTTCTAATATTAAATTTAAGAATAGTTTTTTATGATTTGTAAAAATTGTTAGAAAAGATTATCCGTGATTGTGATCTACTGCCTCTTGTTTTGATAGAGTAGTGTTTGTGAAATCATACATTCAGGTATATTATGATATCGAATGTTAATTTTATGAATAAATGGTTATCTATATATTCATTAAGAACTTTTCGTCAAAATGAAAAAACAAAAATCTTACTCCTCAGTTAGAGGACCAATGGCTTCTTAGGCCTACTAAAATTATAATCTGAAAGCTTTTGCACCTACATAATTGGTGCTATTGTGACCAGTTTGGCATAGTCAAATGTCCCACTAGTGTTAATAAGGAGAAATCTTGACTTTGAAAGAAGAGGTAGGACAGAAAGAAATTTATCAATGAAGTGATGTCAGACCAAATCAAATAGAGATTAAAGAGAGAAGTAACCATTATGGTATACAGAAAGAATTATATAAGCGCTATATTGACACTTGTGTCATTGTAGTTAATTTTTATATTCTGTTTGAAATTGGTTTTTTTTTTTTTTGGCTAGTAAATATGAACATAATGGGGAGAAGAAGAATATGGCGGTAACACAGTTTGAACCTGCTGATGCGAGGAAGTGCTTTCCATGTTGGGATGAACCTGCTTGCAAGGTCAATACTCTCTCTCTCTCTCTCTATATATATACATACATACATGCATATATATAGGGGCCTCATCTAGTTAGAACATAGGATGAAAAAGTTGTTTCGGCCAACCCAACATCCACGGTCTATGTGTTAATCTCTATGATCTGTATTCATCACATCCACTACTATAATAGTAGAGGATGGTTTTTCTCATACGGGGAACATCCATTACTATTAGTCGTGGACGGTCCCATGTAAAAAAAAAGTCATGAACTGCTAATAGTAGCGGATGTGATGAATATTGTCCATTTAGATTAACACATGGACGGTGGATGTTGAGTTGGATTCTATCCTATCTTGTACTTAGATGAGGCCCCATATACATACATATATGTATGTGTGTGTGTGTGTGTGTGTCAATATCAAAGTTACCTAATTCGCCCAAACACCCTGCGAACCACGAATCGGTACGTAAGTACCAGATCGCGGTAAGTTTGCAAATCAAATCGTCAATTTTGGCAATCCTAATATTCAGAGAGATAATATTGATAGATGAATCGAGGGTGAATCAGTTAGAGTTGGTGATCCATCGTCGTTAACTGAATCGCAGAAATAAATAGCCAAACAGGCGCTAAGAGAAAGGACGTGGAAAAGAGGAAGAAAGAGAAGAATTAGATTTGAGAAAGGAAAGAAGAAGTCAATGGGAACTGTTAAGTGTGATTTAAGGAGATTGATGTGAACGCATTCAATGCAATTAACGAATAATTAAAGCCTGTTATGTTTCCAGCAAAAAGCCCTCGATTTTCACCAGCAAAAAGCCCTCGATTTTCACCAACAAAAAACGTAGTAAAACTTTTAATTTAGCCACAAAAGTATTAAAGCTAGAGTTAGATATTTAATAAATCTTCTACAAAAGTACGCGCATTTGAATTACTCCCAATAAAATTCAAAAATCAATTATTTATAAAAAGTTGTTTGCATTTAAAGCTTTTTTTAATTTTTTAATATGTAAGCCCACCTATTCAAATTTAAAATGCAAAATTAAATGAGGAAACATAGATTATACTACTGAAAAACACAAACTAATTGTTGCCCTAATTTTAGTAATTTCATTTTGAACTAAAAATGATTATTCACTAGCTGAACTTTTTATATTGCCATTATCTAGCACATGAAAATAAATTATGCTGAAAAAAAAAAAAGGCAAATTCAATTGTGCTAGATAATGTTATATATATACATACATATATATATATATATATATATATATATAGGGAGTTTTTAAAAGGGATATTATAGTATTTTTAAATAATTGTAGATGATTTCTTGTTGCAAGAAATCCTCCATTATCTTTAAGTAGAAAACGTAATCCTAAGATTAGATCTACATCAACTTCTAGTAGCCTAATAATGATATCTGTAATATCATAGTCAGGACCATAAATTCCGCATTGATTATAGAATTGTATTTTAGACTCTTTAAGTTGGTATTTATACTCATATGGAGTATTATCTATTCCTCTTCCTGTTAACCTTAATTTAGGAGGTAACTTGTAACAATCTGATGGTTCTAGGATTTTGCTATTTATAACATTTCTGGTGCATCCAGAATCAATTAATGCTCTTATAGAAAATGTTTTTCCTGTAGATAGAATAAGTTTTGTATCAACTTTTAAATCAATTAATTCATCATTATTACAATTAAATGTTATTGGCTCAGAAGATATTTGTTCTATAAGATTTATAGATCTAAATTCTTCATCTCCTTCTGGTATATGTTCTAATTTTTGTTGTCCTTTTAATTCTGTATTTATTTTAGTTTCAAGGCGTTCAATCTTATTTTCTAAGATTTTTGTTTTATATTCTAGATTTTCTATTCTTAAGATGTAGGCATCTTTATTTTCTGTTATAATTTCTTCATCAGGTAATTGTTTTAAAATTATTAAACAATCCTTACATTTTTCTTTCTAACAGTTTGCACATTGATATCTTTGTTTTCTTCCTGGATATTTCGTGCATTCTATATATATATATATATAATACATAGCGACCCAGGTAAATAAATTTCACGAATTGCAAACCTAATTACCGTACCAACTAAGTATACCCCCTTCGAATTCCCTTTTTATAAATTAGCGAATTACGTACTTGTACCCGTATCGCGTTTCCAACGTGTCGCGAATTGGTAACACTGAATGTATATGTATGCATGCATGTATATATACTGTATATAATATGATGTAATATACATATTTAGAATGTGTATGATAGTTGCAATTGTGTGGGTTGTTGAATGAATTTTGTTATTGAAAAGTAAGTGACATTTTGTTTTATAGAATTGACAAGATAGGTTATGAGTGATTGTGAAATGTTTTAGGATAAGACATTATTTATTTTCAATATAACATGAAAACCTTAGAAAATATTATATGCACTATTAAGAACTTATGAGCTGTTTCTGAATCTCTTGAAGCTCAGCTCAAACATTAGTTAGGTTTATGTCATACTCCGTATTATTTTAAAAAACCATTACTAAGTTACTTCACGACATGTTTTTTCCATCTTTTATTAATTTACTGATATTTACTCTTATCATTAACTTTATCTATGTAAGTACAATTTACCTAGCTTTTCTTTAATTCATGCACATGTTTTTCAGGCTATATTCAAGATTTCCCTGGAAGTGCCATCTGAACTTGTAGCTCTTTCAAACATGCCGGTTGCTCAAGAATTGGTTGAAGGCAATTTGAAGACAGTTTACTATGAGGAGTCACCAATCATGTCTACATATTTGGTGGCGGTAGTTATTGGCTTGTTTGATTATGTTGAAGATCACACACCAGATGGTAAAAAGAATATTCAAAAAAAAAAAAAAAACTAAGCCCCTCACACACAGATGTACATACGTAAATGTGTGTGTGTGTGTGTCCTTGTATGTTCTACTTTTGGAACCCTAGTTATTTAGTAAGTAGTTTCGTTATAATACAGGCGTTAAAGTTCGGGTATATTGCCAAGTTGGAAAGGCAAATCAAGGGAAATTTGCTTTAGATGTTGCTGTTAAAACACTTGGCCTATACAAAGAGTAAGTTTTGATCGTTCTTTTCACTGCGCCATAAATTTACAACCACAAAATCTTGGTGTTTAAGCCTGTGGTTTAGACCTACGTTATGAAATTTTTATAGGTACTTTGCGGTGCCGTATTCTCTACCCAAATTGGACATGATTGCCATTCCCGACTTTGCTGCTGGGGCCATGGAAAATTATGGTCTGGTTACGTACCGGGAAACAGCTTTGCTCTATGATGATAAGCATTCTGCAGCTGCTAACAAGCAGAGGGTAATTTTGGATTGTGCTTAAATGTTGATTATATATAATTATATCATCAGTTTATAAATTTTGGAATTATTTTAATTGGATTGTTTTCAGGTTGCGACTGTTGTTGCCCATGAACTTGCTCACCAGTGGTTTGGCAATCTTGTGACAATGGAATGGTGGACACATTTATGGCTAAATGAGGGATTTGCAACATGGGTATTTATTCAATTGATTGATTTGTGCAATGAATAATTCTACTAAGCTTATGCTGTTAAATTGTTGACAAATATATTAATTGTGGTTAGGTGAGCTATTTAGCAACAGATAGTTTGTTCCCAGAATGGCAAATTTGGACTCAGTTTCTTGATGAAAGTACTGAGGGTCTTCGCCTGGACGGTCTTGCAGAATCACACCCCATTGAGGTTAGATAGGAACAGTCAACTTTGTTGTACTTATGCAAAGATGTCTTAAATGTTAAAATTAACTTCAAAGAACCATTTTCCAGGTGGAGGTTAATCATGCGGCAGAAATTGATGAAATATTTGATGCAATTAGCTACCGAAAGGGTGCTTCCGTCATCCGGATGCTGCAAAGCTATCTGGGTGCTGAGACTTTTCAGGTTAGTCATTTGATTTCTACCCTTCGCAATCTCGACCCTGTCCTTCTGGTGCAGCTCAGTTTGTTTAGTTTCCTTGTCTAATTTGTACTTGATTACATCAAATCTTGTACTTGTTTCATATGTATTTGTTCATATATTGCTCCATTCCTTATTGAAAAATAGGGATGATTTCCTGTTTTACAAATATTAATGGGAATTGAAATTTCCACAAGCGAAATTGTATTTCCACGAGAGGTACCACCTTTTAAGCTGAATTTACAAGCTTGATATAGCTTAAAAAGTGGAGCCTACTTGTGGAAATATCAATTTTCCTTTTGTGTGTGTGTCTGTGTGTTCTATGAATTGCTTCCTTTCCTCTTTGGACTGAACAGGTAGTACAGAACATGCTTTTTTCCTGCTGTTTCAGCTACATGCACTCTTTTTTTTGGTTTCCCTTCCGGTGTCCGGTAGCCATTTTAGACCCCGACTAATTCGGAATCGAGTAAGCTGTCGGACCCCAAATTGGAGAGTTCTACTCTCCCAACACCTTTCTTTCCATTCACAAGGCTCGAACTCGAGACCTTGCTTAAGGGGCACCGAGTTCCTTACCACCCGGCCCAATGGTTGTTGGTTCAGATACATGCACTCAACTCGTGTCACTTGAAGCTTAATTGAAACCGAGTTGATCTAAGATTAAGATTAGGTTGTCGGTATGTTTTTTCTATAAAGAAAAATGCTATTGCTCTATGAGCTTCTCTAAATAGTTCTATATAAATAAAAATTAGTTGTCAGGAAATTTCTAATTTGCCATTTTATCGTCTTTGTTTTTGTTAAAAGTTACCATTACGAACTGTAGAAGTAGTTCATAGTTCAGGTCTGGTTATTAGATGTTTTTCTTGCACTGTGTATATTTTATCTAAATTTGAGAAACTCAAAAGTAGCTAATGCTAATAAGTAGTAACACTTTGCTTTGAATATGTATCTTATGAAACTTAAGTAGACCGAATTATGATGATTGTGTGAGGAATAAGAATTATGCTATCATGTATTTCTCATGTTACTGATGCTGCTTCTGATATGTTTATATTTATATACACCCAATTGTTTTATTTCAAAAATAACGTAGTTTATTTGTGACTTTTTCATGGCAATTAGAGGGCACTTGCTTCATACATAAAAAAGTATGCTTGTTCGAATGCAAAGACTGAAGACCTATGGGCTGTCCTTGAGGAGGGATCTGGTGAACCTGTGAACAAGCTAATGAATACATGGACCAAACAACAAGGTTACCCTGTTGTATCTGCTAAAGTCAAAGGTCAAACATTGGAGTTTGAGCAGGTTTCCTAACTTTCTAGTTGCATCTTTTATTGTTTTCCTGTGCTTAATTGGAATTTTGGCATGAATTCCCCTGATGAGAATATATTTTCGAGAATTCTGTAAATTCTTACAATCTGTTTATCCCAGTCGCGATTCTTGTTAAGTGGTTCACTTGGGGGCGGAGAATGGATTGTTCCCATAACACTGTGTTGTGGCTCATACCATGCTCGTCATAATCTTTTGCTCCAAACAAAATCTGAAACTGTTGATCTGAAGGAATTCTTGGGTGGCCCACCATCCACTTGGATAAAGCTAAATGTGAACCAGTCAGGTTTCTACAGAGTAAAATATGATGATGACCTCTCAGCTAGACTTAGATATGCAATCGAGAAGAAATACTTGTCCGCGATTGATAGATATGGTAATTTTGGTGTTCTACTCTTATATTTGGTCAAAATCAACGGTAGCTGAAGTCAAACTTGTTCCTTCTCAACAGGTGTTTTGGATGACTCATTTGCCTTGTCCATGGCTTGCGAGCAGTCTTTGACCTCATTGCTTACCTTGATGGGCGCTTTCAGGGAGGAACTTGATTACACGGTCTTGTCGAACTTGATTAGTGTATGTGTCTCTAAAAATTCTGTTGTTATTATTTTTTATTTTTTTCATGCAGTCCCACATTCAAAATGCTGATTTTTATATTCTTTCACTTTATCAGATAAGTTCTAAGATTGCAAGAATCTCTGCTGATGGTGCTCCTAAATTAGTGAATGCAATAAAGCTATTTCTCATCAACCTTTTCCAGCACTCTGCAGAGTTGGTTCCTTAACTCATGAATACTTAATACTGCTGCAAATACTATTTTTTTTTTTTAATTTAATAAGTACTATTAGCCCCAGGTAGGGGTCCATAATATGTGGACTTAAATATTGCTTAGTTTTTTTATTCATTTTTTTGTTTTTGAATTTTTTTAACAGGAAACTTGGTTGGGATCCTAAGCAAGGGGAGAGCCACTTAGACGCGATGTTGAGAGGTGAGCTTTTGGCTGCACTGTCTTCGTTTGGACACGAGGAGACCCTAGAGGAAGCAAGCAAGCGTTTCCATGCATTCTTAAATGACAGAGATACCCCTCTTCTCTGTCCTGACATTAGAAAGGTTGGTTAATTAATAGATACAAACTTGTGCTTTTGGTATTCCAGTAACTAGTTGATTATGTGCCTAACGCACCTTATCCTCTCACAGGCAGCGTATATTGCAGTGATGCAGAATGTGACCAAAACAAATCGGTCAAATTATGAATCTCTTTTGAAAATTTATAGAGAGACTGACCTGAGCCAGGAGAAGACTCGAATTTTAGGTGATGCAATTATTATATTTCTGTAAATTTGTTGCAAAACAGTTAAATTCTTCAGTTACTGACAATGTCAAGTCCATTTGTATTTCTAGGTTCACTAGGATCTTGCCGGGATCCTGACATTATTCTTGAAGTTCTAAACTTTTTGTTATCGTCTGAGGTATTCTAATTTTTTTTAACCTGCTAAAAAAATGTTAAAATTTTGAAACTAGTAAGCCTCTAATCCTTGAAATGCAATTGTGTTGATTTTATATCTTTATAGGTTCGAAGTCAAGATATTGTTTTTGGACTTTCTGTAAGTTGGGAAGGACGTGAAATAGCATGGAAATGGACGAAGGTAATTTAGTTACTAATCATTTATGGAAGTACAAATCCATGATATATGCAAACAACTTGAATAACGGCTTTGTTAATGTAGGAAGGAAAAAACGTTTTTGACTTCCAATATCTTCGATTCCACTCAATTATTTTTCTATCTGCATAATTGATATTTGTGCTTCCTGCAACATGTATGCACTTATGATCTATAGAAGTTAAGGAGATAATATAGTTCGAGGTTTATCCTTCGTGCAGCACAAATGCCACATTATTTGTTAGGAACTTTGGTCACTCTTACTCGAGGACAGATGTCATTATGCTGTTCCTGTTCTTTAGATGTCATTATACTGTTCCTGTTCTTTAGATGTCATTATGCTGTTCCTGTTCTTTCTTTTTTATACTTAATTTTTTATAATGAGTAATATGTGGATAGTGATATGCAGGATAACTGGGATCACATCTCAACGACTTTTGGTTCTGGATTTTTGATAACAAGATTTGTCAGCGCTGCTGTGTCACCAGTTTGCCATCTCTCTCTCTCTCTCTCTCACACACACACACACACACACACACACACACACACACACACACACACACACACAGTGGGATCCATTTTATGTTTACTCCAACTAGTTTAAGGGAAAAAAGCAAAGTTGATTGATTGTGATAGCATTCTAACTTGTCCTTATACTCACTCTTTTCCTTAGTTTGCTTCCTTGGAGAAGGCAAAAGAAGTGGAAGAGTTTTTCGCAACCCGTAGTAAGCCTGCAATCGCAAGGACCTTGAAGCAGAGCCTGGAGCGTGTCCACATAAATGCAAAGTGGGTTGAGAGCATTCAGAATGAAAAACATCTTGCTGAAGCTGTAACGGAGCTAGCTCACAGGAAGTACTAGGAGGGTTCATCTGTGTTATCCCGCCTTCTTTGTTCTTGCATACGTGCTTCTGTAAGACTTGAAAGTGAATTTTCACGTATTACATTAATAAATTACTACATACAGTAATAAACTAAATTTGATAGTTTGCTTATAAATCTTTGCTTTTGATGGGACCTTTGCATGAAATGGTACACATTATATCAAAATGTTTGGTCTCTTTGAGAATACCCAAAATGTTGACATGGCAGATGCAGCAAACAAGAAATTGTAGCGGCACAAACTGTGATAAGGGGCTGAGCAAATGGCTATTATGTCCAACAATTGCTCAAATTAAGTGACCGCGTGAATGTTTTGTATAACTAAGTCGTAATAATCTAATAAATTCATCTTTCATGTCAAAATGAATTTAAAATTTTAATATTTCTTGAAAAGTTGGTACCAAAGTTTGTTTGATAATAATTTATTAAACATTTATAGATTACAAAATTTAAACATAATAAAACAATTATTTTTAATACGTTAAATGTAAATTCGAAAAAATTGAATTTATAATTTAAATTTAACTTTAACTTTAACAAAAATTTAAAATTTTGATTTAAATTTAAAACTGCGATTTAGCAACCACCATTGAACAAGCCCAAAATTTCACCCTCAACAAGTACATTTCCTCCAAAATTGGAATCATCCTGCAAAGACAACAGGATCCAAATCCAAAATTACAACTTACAACAGCCTATTGTCACTAGTAGAATTCAACTCATGGCTAATGACTAACCCGATTTACATATCTCTCCACCACATGAACCCAAACATCACCATAAGTATAGCCATTCAACCAAACAAAACCATACAACCAGCCACTTATTTCTCATTTTCACTTAAGCATATAAAAAAAAATATTAAACCTTCCTAAAATCATATACCGTAGAGAGAGTCTGACAAAAGTAAAACTAGTAAACAAATCTGTCAACACTAAATCTCAACATTGCTAATTCCTTTAATAATAAGTGAACAAATTGTCAAAAATAAGAAATTGTAAAATGCCTTGCAGAGCCTTTAACTCGGAGGCAGGCAAGATGACAAATACAATTTGACCGCAATGCCACCAAAAGCACCGACGCTCCCAGGATCTCCCCTGTTCCTACTTCAGACAAGCTAATAACATTTACATAGGCTTGAAAAGAGTTCCCCGAAATGGTGTGTGCGCTTTATGGTACACAAAATGCTGAAAAGCCCAGGTGAATAAAAAGAAGATGGGCCAATACTATCTATATTCAGCATATATGAAGAATTTAATATTGTACACCTATAAACCAAACCAACCTAATGCGGGCTGATAATACTACATATTTAGGCTTTGCTCTTAAATTTTCTTTGCGCTTTCAGGTCTACCACAATCACAGTTATATTGTCCTTGCTGCCCTTTTGAAGGGCACGATTTGAGAGGCACTCTGCAGCTGCTTGAGCTGCAGGATCAATATTTTCGCCCCGTTCTACAGGAAGTGTGGGACCGTTCTTTTTATGCCAAAGAAGAATCCGTTTTCGAGCCAAATCACATACCTCCTCGTTCGTCATAACATCCCATAAACCATCGCTGGCCAGAATGAGGCATTCATCTTCTTTGGTTCGCGGAATAATCATCACTTCTGGATCAGGAATAATCCAGGGTTTCAAATACCTATCACCTGCAACCAAACAACAACGATTGGATTTGAGACAAACCATAAACAAACTTTTAGTTGGGCTTCACATAATTAAGATGAATTTCGGTTCAGCACAGCAGAAACTAAGCGCATGCAAACAGGAGTGCTGAATTATAGCAGTAACTATTCAATTTTTATTTAAAATTTAAATAACCAAAAGGTGATGATGAAATCAAGCCACTCCATTTAAAAAATGATCAGATACTGTCGACCACTTTCATCCAATTCGTCTCATCTATATCCCAGCCCATATCTGTCACTCAATTTCTTTTTACTGAATATCTTGTGGGCTCACTTCAGTAGACCCCATTCAAGCGACTTAATGAACTAGCAAATCTAGAGGAATTCTGACTTTACACCTTTAATTAGCCCAAAGGAGTTTCTATGAAACATGTTCAGACAATTAAGCCCACCTGCTTCCCATGTACTGACCAAGACAGAAGTTCTACGAAAAGAGAATAAACTTCAAATTCGTTAATCAATATACATGTTAGACCTATTTGAAGAGATCAGTTCAACTCAAATGTTCCCTCAAGACTCATGGGTACCCTGCAATCTTTTCCCATATTGAATGTAATCAATGTACATTAATCAGCATTATACACACAAATTAGCTTGAAACAGAAACCTCTAAAAAATTTCAACTCCCGAAACACAAATGCTCAAACCATATCGGTCACATAAAAATGAAAATAATTGAATCATGAAGAACAACAGAGATTCCAGATAACATCAAGAGATGAAGAGAGTATTTAAAAGAATCCACGCAGAAAACAAAGCCAAAAGATGAAAGTTTTTACACTAATTCGTAAAATAGTTCTATCAATACTATGGGGTTCACTGTTCACATGATTGTAATTGTTAAGAAACACATACCAATGGACCTGGACATTGCAAGAACACCAAAAACACGATGCCCATTCCATTGTATCACCTTGCCTCCAGCTGCTTCGATCCTTGCATACTCATCTTCTCGATTTGGCTATACCAGCAGAAACAAGAAACAACACAAAGAATATCAATTAAAGATAGATGCATATGAAATGTAAGTAGATGCAGAATGAACAGCAATGAAAGGTCACTTACTTTATGATCCACTGACAATGCCAAGGGTTCTTTCCCACGGCAAAGGACAGCTCTAGAATCACCACAATTTGCCACTATGACATGAGAGGAGCAAACTATGGCAACAACAGAAGTAGAGCCAACAGTCTCTGGAGCAACAGGTGCAATAGTAGAAGATCCTCCAATCTCAGCATCAACCTTGAGAAAAGAATTGATGAATGCTTTTCTCCACACATCTTGGAAACTATCACTAGTAGTTCCATCACTCACTCTGGCAATAGCAATTTCTAGCTCCTCAGCCAAAGCAACATGGAGTCGATCACGACAATAATTTGCAACCTGAAAGTTTAAAACCAATTTTGAAATAAATTTACTTGGTTTTGCCTTGCACAGTGTTGACTCCTTTCTTGGTGTACTTGTTATTACTAAATATTTACTTATATATATATATAAATTTACTTCCCACCAATGAATTCACAGGATAGCAAATGAAAATCAACCATGGGAGAGGAAAGGGGAGTTACCTGAGAGCCACCATGACCATCATACACTCCAAAAAAATGAGCTGTCAAGTGACTTAAACATTTTGTCATTCCATTGACTAATCGATCACAAATCAGCATTTGAATAGGAAGTTTCATAAACCTAGGCAAGGTTGCAAGTGCATCCTCCATTTCCGGCCTCCTCCCACACACAGATGTGAATCCCCAAAGGGGTACATAATCTACCTCGAAAACACTGCGAACCACCATTCCACTTGACCCTTTCTCCTCGGGCAACCGAATAACAACTGCAGCTGGTTTTGAATTGGACCCTTCTCCACCGTCTTCACCATGTCCCACAGCAAGATTATTATTCACGGTATCCTCAGCATTTGACTCCCTCAGTTCCATGGGCTTAGCAATAATCTCCATATTGCAAATACTTTTCTCAACGTCTATGGAACTTGGTGTTCCTATCTCAGATGAAGCCTCAAAAACTAAGAAATCTTCGCCAAATAAACTGCTACAATCACTTATCACCGAAAGAGAACAAGAACTATCAAGAATTTGATCGCCCTCCACGGATAATGAATCATCTTCCTCGCTTTCCTGGATTACCCCTCCACAACTATTTACTTCAGGCATGGACACCCCTATGCAACGGATTTCCATCTCAGAATCATCACAATTGCAATCCTCTTTAACACCAGAAGCATACTCTACTGTACTTTTAGTTGCAGATTCCGCCAATAAGCTTGCTGAGTCTGCCATGAACTTTATCGTAGTGATATCCAAACGGGTCCCTGTAGTTGTTTTATTGCAGACAGAATTACCTAATCTAAATGGCATGGCAACCGCCGAAGACATATCCTCCATGAAAATCACTATCTGGGTAGTAGTAAAAGTTATCAACCAGCCCCTTTAAAATTACACAACCTGTCATTGTTGAACTAGTTCATAACCTTCTTCTATTATCCGGAATACTCTTGAAGTATTGAACAGACCATTTTTCATGCCTAAAGGGGTCAATTATAAGTAAATGAAGAGAGTAAGTTCACAAATAGCCACGTCTCTCTAAAAGACCTAAAAATGGAAATGGGTAGTCAGATCTGGTTAACTAAAATGGATACCAACTTCCATTTGTTGAAAATTTAACCGACTATGGGCAGGTCAGACTTGTGCAGGCCTCATCTAACTTCTCCCCTGGACTCTTCTTTTCTAGCACTATCAACTACAGTGATACAGATCCTTAAATCCACACAATTTTATTCACAATATATAGAAAAAAGAAAAAAAAAAGTGAATTAACTCCAGCTCTTTATCTCCAAACACAAGAAAGACAGATAAAAAAAAGGGGGTTCATGAGAAAAAACCTAGGAAAGGCTAAACAAAAGTCTAAGGAATCACAGGAGAACATAGGAAAGATGGTGCCCTTTTTTACATACACTTGAGTTCCCCAGATCTAAGGCAACCGATATCAACCTCTTAAATCCCTTTCAAACAATTATCATCATTTCACAACATTAAAAGAAAGCAATGAACTGAGTGAAAAGGTTACAAGAACCGATACCTAATTTCCTTCACAGCTTCTATCCATTTCTTTCTCATCCCAAGACTTCAATTTCACTAATATCTGATGAAACACCAAATCATTAAATAATTAAAAATTTAAATCAAGAATCAGTAAACAATAAACAATACTAAGGGTAACTTAGTAATGTAAAAGGTGAGTCAACTCAATGTGATCACTCAAAGGCTCTCTTTTCTTGATTGTTTAAAAATTAAATCTAGGATTACTGGATATAAGAGAGAGAGAGAGAGAGAGAGAGAGAGAGAGAGAGTGCGTGTCTTGGGAGAGCAAGACAGACATAGTGGAGAAGAAGGAAAAAAATATCGGAAGAAATGGAGAGAGAATCTAGAGAGAGAAAGGAGGACAGGTGTCAAATCTAGAAAGCATATTAAAGCAGCTCCACCCATTCTTCCGTGCTCCTGCGATTTTCAATTCTCCAATCCGAAACATCACCAAATGTCCATTTCAGCATCAAAATGATAGAAATATAGAAGTATTCTTTTTTAGGGAATCAAATACGGTTGTATAGTGTATAAAAGTATTCTCTCTCTCTTTTTTTTTGGTAATTTAATAGTATAAAAGTATTCGAAACAAGTGGCGGTATGTTTAGCTGTATCAAATGATTTTAAATTAAATTTAGCCAATGAAATAATAATATCCTGTAGGCATAAAAATGGTATTCAACATAAAATGTCAATTTTGAAATTGTTCATATAAATTGGATGCGGTTAGACAATTGTAAGTAAAATATAATACAAACAAGAAAATTATGTTGTTCTGATAGGTGATAGATGGATACCTCATCATTTAAGCTGCTCTAATATTTATGGATTATCTACATAGATTAGATATATATGGATTCATCAAATTCTCATAAATAAAATTCTTCTATTATTAAATTCTCTTTACAAAAATCCGAGCAACTCTAAACCCTCAAGCCCATTCAAATTTATCATAAGTTTCTCTTTGTAACTTTTCCCGATACATTATTATTTTCATTCTTGAGGTGAATTGGATTGGGGTCTCATTTCCTAAACTAATTCAAACCTAAATAACTTCAACAAAACAAGTACGAGTCGAGTCAACCACGTTGGGGCACTTACCATCGCTCACCCCGTGTGTCTCGAGTCCTCTATTTGTCCATTTCTTCGATGTTTTTCAATCCAATTTCAGATAACTAAAGTTTCAATCTTCATCAAGTTAGAGCTAGAACAATGAACCTAGATATAAGGTGGACTTTGATCCTCAACTACCATAAATTGCATGAGATTATGTGTGACTAACCACCTAGACGTGGAGTGGACTTTGATCATCAACTACCCTAAACAACGGCACATTGGGTGAACATTTAACACTACTACTACATTATGATAGGACATTAGATATGAATGGACTTTGATCATCAACTATCATAAACAACGGCAGTGGGTGGACATTCAACACCATTATCGTATTACAACATACCACCTAGGTATGAGTGAATTTTAATGTGATGTCCCCAATTTTTTCATCTCACAACTACGGGAAAAATAGATGTCATCTTACTTTACCATCTATCTTTGAATTGATTATATACTAATTCTATCTGTTGTATCTCACTAAAATTTTACTCACAGCGTAAAACGAAAGCAGGTACAAAACTAGATAGGATAAAGTACAAACATGATGATATTTTACGAAGTCATAGACTTTCCGTGAGGGTGCTGAACCAGTTCTTGTTAGAGTTTGTAGGGGGTTGAATTGATTGCAAACAAGTACAAAAGTTATTATTATCATTCTAAATACAAGTAATATTACATGCGATTATGTAATACATATAATTTATATACAGTAAAATAATCTTATAGATCATAAAGACTTCAAATCATGTTAAAATTAGTGAATGTCTTAATAGAAAAAGAAAACTACATGTCTCATCTCCATAGTTTAAAACACTTGCAGACAATTAATAATCTGAAATCAATCAACATTTAAATTAAGTTAATGTAAGAACCCAATATTTTTAATATGTTATGAAATTTATTTATTTTTTAACAGTATGATATTTTGGGATAAAATAAATTGTAGGGTGCTAAATGCAAATATTGGTTTCCGACAAAAAGAA
>JAUMHB010106125.1:0-29163 GCA_032359685.1 Pittosporum tobira
CTCCGGTCAAAAAGTCAACTTTGGGCCAGGTCAAGTCAAAAATCTGATGGCGTCCCGGGTCACTGTTTTTCCGCGCTGATTTCAAATCTTTGATCGGTTTGTGATTTAGGAGACTTTTTAACTTCTGGGTCAAAATAACCAAAATGCCCCTGGTTATTATATTACTATTTTAATTCGATTTCTCGAAACGTAGTGGCGTAGAAAATAATTCCACTGGACACTATAAGGGAAACATTTTTATTTTATTAATTGTTCGATTGGGTTCTTACACAACATTACTCTTGAAATCGAGAGGCTAAGGGGCAAACGCATCATGGAGCCCGGCGACCAACGTAAGCACCACCGCTTTCCCACACATCATCCCTCCCAGACAACTAGGTCTCGACACTAGGCACCACAGCATTCACATCGGGACAAGTAAGCCCGCTCTCGGTCTCCTCAATGACCTGAGCGGAGGGAACTAGAGGAGTAAAAAAAGAAGATCAATTCCCTTGAGAAGATATTGGCCGATCGGTCGATTGAGCTGGAGCAGCGGATGCTGACTTGCCCTAACTTTCCAGAGCCCGGCCCTGGAGGCATCCGAATTGCCTTGTCCAAGGTCGACGATAAATTGCTCGTCGACATCTGCCTAGCACCCGAACCAGCACACCAGCCGTATGAACCGGCGGTTTCAGCGTCAATTTCTGCTCAACCGCATGACTCAGCACCGAAACCGTAGCTGAAGAAACCGAGCTCACTCTTGGGCTGCCCAACCGAAAAACAACAGTCGGCCCTGAGCCACCAAATAAGCCCCAACACCTTCACCAACATGGTTTAGCATGCCCACGTCCTCGTTTCCATTCCCGACGAGATGCCAGAGACTGACAAACACAACAATCCATAAGCTATCGATCCCCGACACACCGGTGAGGAAAACGAATGGACAGGGCCCCGGAAAGACAGCAAGCTACAATATGAAGCCTAACTCGGCCAAATGCACTTTTGGCATCTGCACCGATAAGTCTCTTAGCCACATGGTTAATAGAAGATTGAAGACTGAAGACCCAGTCTTTGTAGAATCTGAGGTTCCCGCCTGCGGGCCTCGTTGATCGCCTGGACCATGGGATCCTCGAAGACCGAAGACTGAAAACCTAGTCCTTATAGAATCTGAGGTTCCTGCCTGTGGTTCTTGTTGATTGCCTAGACCATGGGATCCTTGAAGACCGAAGACTGAATATCCAGTCCTTGTAGAATCCGAGGTTCCCGTCCAGCGGGCCTCGTTGATAGCCTGGACCATGGGATCCTCGAAGGCAGAAGATTAAAGTTCAAGGC
Source organism: Pittosporum tobira (assembly GCA_032359685.1). NCBI lineage: Eukaryota > Viridiplantae > Streptophyta > Magnoliopsida > Apiales > Pittosporaceae > Pittosporum > Pittosporum tobira. The sequence continues at coordinate 1,312 of JAUMHB010106125.1, forward strand.
GGCCTCATTTGTGGTGATGAACGACACACTATATGGACGGGGGTTCATTACTCTCCCTGTGTGTCGGCCCATCGCAGGCTGAGACCCTACATCAACAGTTTGCTCGCCCACATACGACAAACGTTTCTGGTCGCCTACATACGACGAACTTTCTTATCAATAAAAATGTCTTTGAACACAATCAAATGACTCATGCAAACGTTTCTCCTACGCCTCATCCGCGCGACCATAAATACTTGGTCCGATGGGCACGAGCAAATTAATCTCGATTATGTTTCACTTCCCACCCGGGCGCCTTATACATTCGGCCCGGGTGCGCAAGAACTCATAATTGCAATGCATGCTTAACCTCAGCCGACATCATACGCCCAGCCCGGGGGGCAATTATAAACTAACAACCCGACACTACTCCCATAGTCACTCCTAAGTTTCACTATACCTAAGGTAAACCATAAGCATGGTCAAACTGGGGGGCATACTACGGATAGTCTCCCAGGTTGCTTGGCTTAATTAAATAGCCCAATTTAATTTTTGTGGCGTATACTCTCCCGACCGGGTTGTTAATGAAAGTTAATTGTTCCCGAATTTTAAACACTTGGAATAATTTCAAACTTTCATTCTCCCTCGTCCAAACCCCGACGTAAAATTTGAAACAATTTCGTCTGAGCGTCCAAACTAGAGTTTAAATGTTCCTGAGTCTTAACACTTGGAAATATTTTGCTTAAAATTTGTTGCAAATGTTTCACCTTTTATCGAGCGGTCGCAATTTTTGTCAAACTCATCCATGTTACGCTCTCTACTCTATGTTCCCGAGCTGTTATACAGTTAAATTTGGCCAATTTTATTGAAATTTCGAGTCCTTACACTTAGAGAATTTTTCTAAAATTTTAAAATTTAACTTCTACCGAGCGGAATAAAAAGAATAACTTCAAAAACGCAAAATGAGAAAATGGAATTTCATTAATCATTAGAATTCATTACATTGCATAAACAAAAAATAAATATGCAGAACAGATCAGGAGGCTGCTGAAGGAGAAGACCCGGGAATGTGCTGGCTGGCCAGAAGCTATTCGCCCAGCTGCCCTTCTTCGAGCTCTTCTTACTAGGGAGCCTCAGGGGCTAGCTCGGACTGCCCGGCTGGCACAACAACCTCTTCCTCTTGCCCGACCGTCGCAGCTGCCTCATCCTCTGAGTCCACAGCATCTGGATTCTCGATCAGCGCCTCCACAACCGCCATGTCCAAGCCTGCCCTTTGGCCCCGGCGGACCGCCCGTGCAAAGCCCTCCCCGTACTAGTGGACCAAAGCTTCATAAATAATTTGCTTCATCTCCTCCGACTCCTAGAACGAGGAGACCGCCACGACCGGCGCCAACTCCAACTCAAGCATAGAAGCCTCCAAGTCCCTCTCCAGACCTGCTATCTTCTCAGCCTGGTCTTTGCTGACTGCCTCTTTCCCATCCGCCTTAGCTCTGGCAGCCACCATCTCGGCCTTCAGCTTCTTGACCTCTTCCTCGAGCTTGGCGGTCTTCCCCTTAGCCTCTGCCCTTATCTGCCCGACCGCCTCGGCCCCTGCCATCTCCGCCTTATTTACAGCCTTCTTGGCATTGCGGGCCGCAGCGACCAAGAAGCTCAAACCCTACTAAAGCGAGCAAAAAAGAGTTAGAAAAAATAAACACTTGCGCAAAAGAAAATAATGAATGTAACTTGGCTTACCTTTAGCATGTGGACTCTGGCCAGCTCGGCCGCGTCATCATAATCGAGATTCTGCTGCTTGGGCTTATCGGCTGGAAGTGGTAGCCCTTTGTACAGCCCTGCCGCCGCAACCTTCGCCATCTTCGAATTTAAAAGACCCATCTCCGGGTTCACACACCAGATTGGTATAACCTTAGAGAGAGCCTTTTGCTAGACCTCAGACCGGGTTTCATCCTCGGCCTTGCGCTTAGATGTCTTATCCCATTGATGAGGCGACTCGGCCACCACTACCACCTTGCCCTTCCTTGAAGATTCGGCTTGGGCGGCCGGAGATTTGGTAACTGACGCCTTCTATGCGGTCAAGGTTACTTTCTCCCAGACGGGAGCCTGCTGTTCGTTGGGCTACTGTCCGCCGGTCTGCTTCCTTTTCCTCAGTGCCTGGGTGAACGACATACTAACGCATGCAAAATAAGAATATCAGAGGTCAAGTTTCAAACACTTTGAAAAATTATAGCTAGAAGATCCTAAGGGTTTGAAGACTTACACCCGTGCTCTATTAGCCACTCAGAATCTCGAGGCTCAGAATAATGCCAGCTCTCCTCGTCCCTTGACATTCGGGCGAAGGTGTTATACTCGGCCATTGTCCCTCGGTCCAATCTCACGAACGCCCGGTACACCGCCCGAGATGGTTGCCCCCATGAAGGAGAATGCAAAAGGTCAACCCCACCCCCCCCCCCCCCCCCCACGAAGAACCATCTAATTTTCCATGTTTTGTGGTTCGAGGCGGGTAGAATCCACCTTATCCTTCCTTGCCTGACGGTTGATTGACCAAAACGATGCCTCCGAGCGGCAAAGGGTGAAAGCATGCCAGAAAAAGTCGGGCCTTGGCTCCTCGCCCTTGTAATCACACCAGGCCAAGAAGCCCATGATTTGCACGTATGAGTTGGGGGTTAGTTGACCTATGCCAACCCCCAACAGACTCACCAACTCCTGGATGAACGGATGTAGGGGGAATCGCAGCCCGCACCTAAGGTGGTGCTCGCTAACCCCCACCCAGATTCCGTCCGGCCAGCTGTGAATCCTCTCCCAGCCTATCGGCAACATGTCCTCGTAGTCATCCAGGAATCCGAACTCCTCCCGAATGCGTTCTACTAAATCCCGGGCAATCAGTCTACTTACTTGGTTGTAATTTGGGCGGCCTACCCGATCGTCATAATTGACCTTGCCGCCCAGATCCTCCTTTTCGCCCAATCGTTCCTCTGCCCCATCTACTTCACCCGGGGAAGCCATATTTCCAGGCTGGTCCCTTGGCGGAACCCTAACCTGAACACTCTGTCCCGCCGCCGAGGTCGACGGAATTTCCATCACCTCATCGTCAGACTCATCCACTAACCTATCGGCTTTCCTAACTCCAGCCATTTCTACATCAAAGGATGCAAACTAAGGTGAAAGAAATGAAAAAGACGAGAAAGATGACTAAAAAATGCTTACCTGTTTGAATATTTGAATCGGAATCTGGGGAGCTATTGTTGTTTTCCGAGAACAAGACACTCAGAACTCTCTCTGTCAAAACCGCAGATGATGCAAAAATGAAGAAGATGGTGAAGAGGTCCTTTTATAGCCCCCCCCCCCCATCTGGCGGTTTGCCTTCCCACGTCTGATCCAACGGCCATGATTGCAGTTGTCTGCGGACACTGATCAAGGAAAATCATTACGTCGCATTAAATGTGCTTTCAAAAGTGTGCGAGGGCGCAATTTCCAAAACTGCTCGGGCGCCACAAAGAACCAACTCAACGGTCACTGAGATCGACTGAGCGCCGTGGAAACTCAACTCAAGCGTCAGCCGCCAAGATCCACCATGTTCGGTGGTGTCCTTGTTGCCGAACATTATATGCAAACTAAGTTATGTTTAATAAGGTATTGACCGAGCAACATAATATGCCGGTTATAATGGAAGAGATGGCTCCATCCGGTGGTGGCGGGCTTGCAGGGTTTCAGTTGCAGAACTAGGCATATGAATCCGAACCATCTGCTAGTTCGTCATCGTCTTGGTTTGGAAGGTTGTTTTAAGAAAGAGGAAAGTAAGAGTTCCGGAGAGGAGACGAAAATTTTCGAGACAACTTATTTCAGAATAGTTTATAATTTATTTTTAGATTATAATTTTTTTTTTGAGATAAAAAAATATTTATTGATTAATTTTTTTAAATAAATCAATAGTATTGTTATACTTAACTTATAAAAAAATTTAAACTATTTTTTAAAATTAATTTTAATGGAGTTAATTTTTAAAAATAAATTATAATTAGTAATAATTAGTTCAACCAAATAGGATCTTAATCTCATCAGATAAAAAAATAAAAATTCAAATCAACAATTCTTTTAATAGAATTAACATAAAAAATAAAAATTCAAATCATCAATTCTTTTAATAGGATTAACAGAAAGTTAAAGTTAAACGGTTAAATTGTGGTTAATTTTTTAAATTTATTGGTTAAATTGAAAAAAAAAAACATGATTAGTTAAATCGAAAAAAAAGATAAAATTTTGTTTTTTTTTTTGCAATTAACCCTAATTGGAAAGAGATAAAGGCTGGATTAGTTGTTTATCCATCACTCTTAAAATGAATGATCAAATTTTTTAATTTATTTTATAAAAAATTTAAAAAATTTAAAAATATATTTATATTTTTAATATATTAAAAAATATAATTTACAAACATATTAACAATATAAAAAAATATATAAATATGGTGTGTTTGTGTGTGCATATATATGTTTATAAAACATCGTCAAAATAATGTCGTTGAAATTTAAACCATTAGAACAGAGAAAATAATAAATTGACCACATGCTGTTAGTCCCATTTAACAAATTAATATTATTTCCTAGCTTCTTTTTAATAATTAATACTATTTTATTAAAAATATTATAAATAACATCTTCACATCAAGTTTTAAAATATTATTTAAACACAGCGGTACAATTAAAAACATTAGTATCTTAAGACAACACACAATCACTGTAACCTGAGACAGATTAAAAAAATAATAAATAAAAATAAAAAGAAGAGGAAGCTATGGTTCTAATAGCATGCTGCTCGACTTATACAGAGCTCTCTTGCAGACTTGCAGTCGAGAAGCTTAGCCAGCTGTCGCTTTAGTGGAATCGTCTCCGGGTAGATCATCCTCGTCATGGTAGATGTTCTCAGCCATCTGCCAGATTTGAAGAATGTTATCCTCGGCTACGCTTGCTACCACCCAGGCTTCACAGGGGTTCCAAGAGAAATCAGATATTTTGCTCGTGTGACCTCCGTGTATGAATAGCAACTCTGGCGGGCCGTCCTCCGCATCCTCTGGTGTTTGCTCTTCATCAATCCTGTTTAGAATGAAACAAACTAACAAAATTACTTACCACATCCCCAATTAACATTTTCAAAACGGGGAGGAAAAAAAAAAAGAGTTTGCACAAAAAGTGTCCTCTTTTTTTTTTTTTTTTTTTTTGTTGGTAGTACAAAGTTTAACACCAAAATTTCAGTATCTCATGCCATTATTACTAAATTAAACACTTGCTATTTAGGAGTAAACTGTATAAGGGACTCTTTTTCGGAAAGGAACGAGGGGTAAACATGGAGGGCGTTTTGATCAGAACCAAATCCTTGCATTATCGGCATTGATTCGTGTCCAAGATTACTCAGCCTCGAAAGGAGCCAAGCTTTCACAAGTCTGCTTGGGCTTGTCATAAAGCTCGTCTAGCTTAACGAGCAGAACTCAGAGAAAAAAACACATTTAAAGCTCGGCTCAGATAGTTAAGACTCGATAACATTAAATATTTCCAATCAATCATGAATAAGCTCGGACTTAGAGCGTCAAAAGCTCGTTCGTCAGTTCTTGGAAATAAACTTCTTTATCTAAATGAGCCGAGCTCAAGCTTGCCAAACTCGGCTGGACCGGGCAGCCTGGATATAATAATAATGTTTAGAACTAAAAAGGATTTAGCAAATAAAGAATATCAACGAGGGTGTATAAAACGTCCATCAAACGTAAATTTACTAATAAATGTGAAATTTTTTCATCTCATTTGAATTAGTTCATCAAATCTCTATAGGTGATCAAGATAGCAATACCTAGAATATTAATTCAGATGCTGGTTTTATCCACCATTTGAATTAGTGCACAAACAATAAGGTAGATAAAACCAGCATTTTGATACAAGTAAACATATCCACAAACATCCTGCTATGAAATAACTAAATTAAGCTCAAGTACATACCTGCTAAGATCCCACACCATGAGTCTCCTACCAAGACAGCATGAAGCTAATATTGTCTCATTTTTTGGACTCCATCCAACTTGGAAAACCTCCTCTCTGTTGAGCACCATGGCAAATATTAGGTTCACAAATTATACATTTTAGGAAATATACTTGTGTGTATATATATATATATAAAGAGAGAGAGAGAGAGAGAGAGAGAGAGATGAGTTTGTAATACACGCAAAGGAGAATTCTTACTTGTGACAATCGAAAGTATGCAGAGCACTGGAAAGCTTGCGAAGATCAAATAACTTTACAGTCTTATCTGCGGACCCAGTTGCAAGAACCCATTCATTGAAGGGATTAAAAGCCAAGCAGTTGACCTACAACAAAACCATTACCATCTTCAAACAAAAGTAACATAACAAATTTAACGAATTTAGGCATAAAAGGATGAAATTATGTACAAATATACATACCCATATATACACATATATAATATGAATATGCGAGTAGATGAAGTTGTAAAACTCTGATACGCACCTCACTTTGATGAGCAACGACACTTTGAATTGGTTTAGTGACAGATGGAGTTCGAAGATCCCATATATGCAAATACTGGTCATCCCCAACAGAGCCAAATAAGTATTCATGTCTCAGATGCCATGCCACATCTTCTACAACACCTTCATGGATCTATTTTCGAGAAAAATACAAAACACAAATCAAAATTTAAAATTTATTGTGCACAGAATGGAATATTGCGTAAACATTTTTCTCTTGACAAAGTAAAAGAATTGACCTTAAATATCTGCATGGCATCTAGAGACTTATTTTTTGGTGTGGCGTTGATGTCCCACAAGCATATTTGAGCATCATCTGAACCACTCAACAAGTGTCCCTGTTTAAAATGACTCCATGACAAGCCGTATCCTTCGGTGCTGTGGCCCCTTAACCTTAAATCGGGACTGCATGCACCATCTAGAGGAGGCTTAGATGGGTGCTTGCTATAATCAAACACATAGACTTCTGCACTGACAGTCTTGGTGGCAATGATGAATGGGTTTTGGGGCATATAACGGGCCCGGTTAACCTCGCCATCATGATTTATTTGTTGAATAATTTGTACCTGAAAATGAATTTTTTTTTAAGAAATCTATGCTTCAAATCAAACTTACTAAGCCCAAAAAATACTACTACATTTTCCATGCACGTGGTCGATTTCCACAATTTTGAAAATAGGAAATAAATCCTAAACATCAAATTAATTATACAGACACGAAGGTTTTTAAACTTAACTGCAACTTAGCAAGATATGATCATATGAATTAACAATGACATTGTGGAAAGTGTAATAAAATTTATAATAACCACATGCAGCACATGGAAAATACATAAAAATTTACCCTCTAACTTAAATATCACTAATTTAACTTCTAATCAAAATATGCTTCCAACAATACCAAAAAAATCGAATCTTTTTACATAAGCTCTATGAATAGTGTGTTTAGGGGCCTAAACAAACGGTAACAAGCTGTAAATTTGGTCTAAACATTGAAAGATGCACATAATTCAGCAATATGCTTCCAAGAATACCAAAAAAATCGAATCTTTTTACATAAGCTCTATGAATAGTGTGTTTAGGGGCCTAAACAAACGGTAACAAGCTGTAAATTTGGTCTAAACATTGAAATATGCACATAATTCAGCAAAGATAGTTAAAATAGAGAAATGAAAACATTCTCCATAACCAAAAATTACACATCCAACAGAGAAAAGACTTATATTTTACCATCTATTACAACTATCACAAATCAGAGCCCCAACATACTTTGTCACATGCAATAATAAATATTTAACATTCCCAATACTTAAAGTTACTCCTAGGTTAAATATAAACTATATGACTAGTATAGAGGCAAATTAAATCGTTTTGTGAGTGGTTTAGAGCCTTGGTTTTTGGAGTTGCATTAATATTCGATTATCAGGTAAGAATATTTGATCTTGAAAATAACTACTCCCTCCATCCTAATTTAAACGTCCTAATTTTTATGCTCCAAAAACACATTTAGGTATTGTATTTTTAAAATATTTTTTTATACTTAATATATTTCTATATTTTAGGGTTAGGAAGCGAACATTGTAAAAAAATTAGGACATTTAAATTAGAACAGAGGGAGTATTTATAATGTCCCTGTTTATCTGGACTTCATGAGAAATCGCATCCTTCAATGTTCCATTTAATCTCAATTGGCATTACACGAGCCAACTATAGGAAACTCAGATGAATGTGGGCTATAATCATATACATACACCTCTACACTAGTGTCTTGGTGGCAATATTCAACGACTTTTGAGATATATGATGAGAAACGGTTTGTTATATGGCTGAATCAATGATTATTGTCGCCAAGAGTGTCAGTGCAGAGGTCTACACATAATTATAGCAGACACCCGTTTAAACATCCATTATACACTGCATCGAATTCTAGTTAAGATTCAGGGTCACAACACAGAAGGATACACCTGCTTGTCATATACCTCAACTCCAATCGTTAATCAATATGTTCTTGAAGCAATCCCCAAAAAACTCCAATTTTTTTGCATAAATTGGTAAGGAAAGCAAATATTACCCAACCGAGGCCTAAATAAAAGCTAATAAACGTCTAAAATTAACTATATTTGGTAGATTTCTTTTTTTAAATGAGCACAATTCAGCAAAACAGTAAAATAATGTGACAACATTCACAATAACCAAAATATAAAAATCCATCAAACACTTAAGTTTCCACCCAATGAGTCACATTTCTCAACTCTTTTGTCCCACAAAAAAGAGTTTCATTTCCAATGACGGTAGCATAAAATGAGATGTATTCTTGAGTTGAAATGACAACTTCACAGTCATGGAACCACCAACTAAGCAACCCTTATATTTAAATCACAATTTTACTATCTTATAACCACCGTTAACTAAGCAAACGTTATACAGTATTTAGCAGTTAACATGAAATAAAACATATGTTGAAGTACGTAAAGTTTAAATTAAACCTTGGCGTTTGCGGCTCCGAATCCGCCAACATCGGATCGGTCGTCATCGTACTGACGAGCATCGTTCTCAGCATCCTCGAGGGGGAGCTGGACCTGGGCGAGCATGAGGTAATTGGGCTCGTCTTCCGATGTGTGGGTACCGAGTATCATTTTCTGGACAGAGTAATCTTTTCCGGGCTGCTCTTCTCGGTCTGGGAGCCACTCGACGGTGAGCGAAGGCCACTCGAGAGCGTGAGTGATGACCAGATCGTACAGAAATGGAGTGTTCTTCTTCCATATTTTGTACTCCTCGTTGATTAATCTTTCCTCAATCTCCCCTCTCATTTCTTCATCGTCTTTACCCATCGAGAAGTGAATTTAGGGATTTGGAGAGAGGAATTTTGGAGGGAAGAAGATGTAGGGATTCGCAGAAGGCAGATATGATAAGCGTGGGTTTTGGGTTTTTTTATACGACGGAGAGTCGGAAAGGAGTAGTAATGCTTACCTGGGCCTGTGATAGATGGGCCTATTTATGTGTTGGACGACCCATCTTTTAAAAGAGAAACAGAATTATCTTGAAACAAAGTTTTTTTGTAAGACATGAAGACATTTATATGCATTAAAAGATATAATAAAATAACAAAAAATAAATATTGATCAATTTATTGCTTCTGTTGACTTACTTAAATTTGTCTAAATTGATTTATTATTTAGATGATATTCATGAATTTCTATATTACCATAAATATTGATTTTTTTTTTCTGAGATCATTTATTGTAAGGACAAAGAATATCATAATTACATATGGCTTATCTTGATATGAGTATTTTATTAATAATCCAACAAATTTGTTAATGAATTGATTGCAAATAATCTAGTTGGGATATTAATTAGTGCTATATGAATGAACAATTGAATTGCATATACTCATCCTCTCCTCCTAATGATTAACAATTATCTATTTTTCCTTTAGTACCAAGACTAGTTTGGGATAGGAGAACGAAACCCAAACACTCTCTCCATTTTAAAATTAAAAGTAATTATTTTATTTTATTATATTTTAAAATTAAAAATATATATTTTTTAGAATAATAAAATTAAATGATATTCTTAATTTACTCTTTTCTTCTAAATTAACACGTTCAAAGTACCATTTCTCTATTCTTTTCATGGATAGTATTGTAAACAAACAATTATATGTACAAACCATCGGTTGTCCTTGAAATCTCTAATAAATGAATCCCAAACGTAAGGAGGAGAAAAAAAAATAATAGAACATATCGAAATAAACATTGCAGAAAATCCCTTGTAAACATCAAGATACAGAACACCAACATTTGGGAATTAAACGCATTCCTTAAATACAGAAAAACTTAATAGTTCATATCATATCTTTTTTTCTTTCTTTTTTTTTGGGTACATAACTTGCGAGGCGAGTAAGATATCTCAAACATATATTGTGCCAACAACACTCACATATTTGATGAACCCCACTGCACCTACATCGGGCTGAAGCTAATGTCCATAAAAACCATTTAAAACTTTACAATTATTAGAAGAAATAATCCCCATCTCTTTGCCAACAAAAGGAGAAAACTAGAAAGGGCTGGATAACAAAGAATCCAACCTGAGCTTGCTCTCCAATAGTCCAATCCTAAGAATCCCTTAACAGGTGATCCCAGCTATCCGACACATGTTGGCTTTTTCATCCAAAATATTTTCTTTCACCATCTGAACCTTACCTGCAACGTTTCTGTAGGCCAGTATGACAAATGCCCTGTTAAATTTTCACAGGAGCTTGTACAAAAACAAAAATAAAGACTAAAATGACTGAGAATACTTGTGCCATCACTCAAGATAAAGACAGTAATACAAGATAAGTGCGCGCGCATTTGGCTTGGGACTTTTGGAGGCCTAACGTATCTCCAGAATCTATGCTTCTTCTAGACACAGCAGCTTATTCCAAAGAAACTTATTTATCTAGACGCAGCAGCTTATTCCAAAGAAACTTATTTAACTCGATTCACGACAACAAAAGTGGTGCGATGTGTTTGGACGTCCAAACACACCAAATAAGCCAACTTCCCAAACGCTGTGTGACCCGAGGCATTCAAATTATGCAACTAGCGTACGAGGATAATGAGGTGTGAAACTGAGAATTTAAATAACCGATTCTAAATGCAGAAAAAGAATATAAGAAGAGGGAGGGAAGAAGGGGAGAGGAGAGAAGGGGGGGATAACAAAACTTTTCATGGGATAACTTTGCTAATTCTTTACTATAATTTTTTTTATAGCCCAACTTGTAACCCTCCTCCTTTATCCTGGCTTGGGACAGGCTATGCCAGAGAGCATAGGCGGAGTTATATACAAAAAAACTTCACATAGCAGTTGTATAGGTATCCAAACCAAGCATATGGTTCTTGCCAGCTTTGCCATCTGCTATATGGGTAACATGAGAAAACGTGAATGAATGAATCTATAGAAGAACGGAACTCAATTAGCCAATTTCATACGTGAGTAACATGAATATTATTTGACACTTCTCATGCGCGAGCCCATTTTTTCTCATGAAAATGAGAATGTAACAATTTTGAAAAGAAGAAAAAAGAAGAAAAGAACTCATGACGTGTAAGAATTTACCCACAAACCATTGGATTCATCATAAGTTCATAACTTCTCCCCTTTGAAGGTCGAACAGATGACTTTGTTAGCTTTCTATTAATAAGTAACATTTACTCAAAAGAATTATTTGAATCTTATGTGACTCCCAGTTTAAAGCCATACTACCTCTATGCAAGAGAGTTCCATCACCAATTTAGTATGTTGCGATCATGAACATAGACAGTAATACTTACTAATAAGCATTATCTATAATTTGCCACGTTTTGTTGCACACAATGGCAGGGGATGTGAATAATATCAACTTCACTCATAATTGTTTACTGTATCTAATCACAACAAAATTATGATAAGATCTAAAAATAGTATAATACTAACATAAACTATCCACAATGATGAAAAAAGAAATGTCAAAACACAACCATACGGGGAAATGTCAAAACAGAAAACCACATATTTTGAATTGGACAAGGAAGAACGAAAAGTTAATAATACAGTATATTCCACGTAGCCAAAGCAAATGCCATTTAAATACACACACACACACACACACACAAGTGACTTACAAATGGATTAGCTAATGACTTATAAGATACTTCTATGATTACTAATAGGGTGGGCATTGCTTTGAAAGAACTGATGCAGTCACACACAAAGCACAATTGTAAATCACAAAAATATTAAGAGTCAAACCTGGGAGCCATCCAGAATGCAGCCCGTTGCAAGTGTTCACATCATTCAATGTGGTTGCCTGGGAGATGGAAAAAACGTACTTTAGCAACTTAAATAATTTACATAAATAAAATGAGTTTATACTCTGCTAAAGGAAGTAAATTTTGCCAAAACAAAATCAACAAGTTTAAAAGATCCACTTGGGTCCACCGATACATTAACTAGCACATTTGATAACCCAGACAAGGGTTAAAATTTAGACTAGTCTTAGAGGCACGTAATAATCTACAAGTGCACTACAAGATTAGTTTCTTTGGTATTCTCATCGAGGGACATAATTTTGTTTCAAAACAGCCCATAATTAAAGGTAGATCCAGATATGCGTACGAGTCAGGTCATTACAAATGCTAACAAACTGTTAGGTCCCCTGTGCTCTGGCAGGCATGGAGCCCACAATGTGGGCTTGAATCTTCTGCCGGTGGGCTTGACTCTTCGATTAGACTATACCAATTGGGTCCTGAAACATCCCCGGGATTGATTCCGGACTAGACTATACTGACTGGGCCCTGACGAGGACAAGTTAGGAATTTAAGCGGGAAGACTGTTATACCCTATTCCCACATCAGAACATTTGTGAACAATAGGATTATACTCCCTCCGTTCCAAAACTAGAAACATCTTTAAAAAAATGACGGTTTTATAAATAGATTTTCTTTACAATTTTACCCCCTAAAAATGCTTTTAAAACATATTGTTTTTAGAAATGATGTGAAATTTCATCTATATTTATAATTGAATGGTAAATTAGGTATATCATGCCCTTTTATTGTACTAAAATAGAAATCTATTTCTAATTTTGGAACAGACAAAGAAGGAATAACCATCTCTAATTTTGGAATGAAGGTAGTATATAAAGCATTAATTGTACCACTAAAGGTACCAAAAAAATCTCATCAATTTAGGGTACGTCTGTGCTGAGCCAAGATAACCCACTAGGTGCTCTGGACAGTGGACTAAGCCTTGATCTAGAAACGAATGCGAGCCGTGTAGATATAGAGATATCTAGGACCTGAAAGGAAGCAAGAACGAAAAATGAATATGAAAACAGAAAACAGAAGGCAGAGACGCAAATGAAACAGGCTTCACTTTGTTAAAAGAAAACTTGGACAAATCAAACAGAGAATGTTTTGTATAATTTATATATATAATCTATTTCTATATATAATTTAGGAAGATACCAAGTGGCAGCCTTCTTTCCTTTTCTTTGATTAAGGAAATTAAAAACAAAAACACAAATTTAATCACAACGGCCCCACTAGGATAAGTCAGATATCTGGCCCCACTAGGACAAGAAAGAGATTTAATGACAATGACCATACCAAGATGAGAAACAGATTTAATGACAACACCACAAAAGAATGAGAAACAAGAGGAGAGCAGTAGCACGTTAAAAGGGAAGCCGAAGGGTCCCAACCCAATATAAACTAGTTCAGATAAAGACAAGCAGAAAATCCCACAATTAGACAATTTAAACCCGATTGAGCCTATGTCAAGCTTAACACAGAATCTTCAAACGCTTTTTAACACTTAAATCCATCAGATACGTAATGAAAGTCTCAATTTAGAACTATGAGGAGCCATGACATAAGCTATGGGAATTCATGCTTTTTATTGAACATATAAACTTGACTCTAATAGTTAATGATCATTAACTCACTAAGAATTTTCTAAAAAACAAGTTTTCATTTTGTGTACTGTCTTTAGTAAATTCAACACTACATTAGGGATAGTTTATTAAAATAGAAAAATCATTATGTAGTATTAATGGTAACAATTAAATATAAGGAATGCTAATTCAATTTTTTTTTTTAAACTTTTAAAATAGTAGTATTTTGACCCCCCCAACCCCCCAAAAAAAAACAAAACAAAACAAAAATCCCCATATACGCCTACGTGATCCTCCATCAATTCGATTAGGCAATTAATTACTAGGCCCCTGCTTAGAAGGAATTAGTCTTTACCGTATCGATCTAATGAATGGTTTGAAACTTTACAATGACTGAATGAATTTGTTGTACTTTACAGATTTTCTTTTTCTAGTAATTATTAATTAGTTTATGACTTATCTAATATATAATAGAAGGGTCCAAGGGGGATACACTTTAAGATATATTATAAGATTTTTCTTTTTCTAGTAATTTATTAATTAGCATATGACTTATTTAGTATATAATAGAAGGGTCCAAGGGAGATACACTGTGTAAGAAATCTTATACTTCTTTGACTATTGTTAGGTGAGTATGTGCTTGCATCTCTACAAAATTACACCTTTTGATTAATCGAATCATTCTGCGGAGCTAATCCCATAAAGCCCAGGTAACATATGAAAACTATAATTATCATATTCTTATTGTTTTCTTGGAGAGGTATAGATAATATTCAAATTTCTAGATTAAAATTATAGGCGCATACAAATCATTTTACATCTCCCTAAAAGAGGCCATGTTGCTTATTGCCTGCCTTCCACAAAGCGATTATATATATTTTGACTCTTGGTATGGAACTGTAGAACTACCCAACTTACCAAAAAAAAAAAAAAGAAACTCTTAAACAAAGCTCGTAAATGTCTAAATCAAAGATATGTGATCTTTTCTTTTAGTTTTAAGAAAGCAAGAAAGAGAAAGGAAAAAAAAAAGTGAGAGACCTTTTAGATTGTCAATTTGGACATCAACTTCTGTTTATCTCTGTACTCTTCTAGATTTGACAAGGGCAAAACTAATCCCTTCATAAAGTAGAAATTATTTAGACCTTGTTTATTTATCCTTGGTCCATTCCAAAATATAAGAGCAAAATGAGTTTTTGTTTTGTTACACAATAAATCTTAGAACACAACTTATTTAGAATTCGATTATTTTTGCACGCATCCCTTCCTTTACGTAATCTTTGTGTGCGTTGTTAAAACATATTTTGTAAGTTGTATAAGTAATGTTTTTAAAAGATATATAAAAATGAATATAAATAAAAACCCACATGGATAGTCTATAGATAGTGAGTGAGGTATAGCAGTTCTGGAGCCGAGGCCAAAAGTAGATGTACGTTATGAAATGTTTTGAGAAATTACTTGATATAGCTCAAGCCCTGAAGCCATGTCCAGGCTTTAGCCTAATATGAAGCACCACTAGCATGGCTCTAACGTCTTTTAGTAATTACCACACGATATATAGAGCAGTTCAGTTCAAAACAGTAAAATTTAAGTAACTCACCTGGCACACAGGTGGACAAACACCAAACCTAAACAAAAAGAGCGAAGATCTAACTACAAGCAGTTTAGCCTTATAAACTAATATGCAGCTCAATTAGCATCCTGCCAAACATCTGTGACTATATCGAGCATGTATAGAAAGTTGTACTTAGAAACACAAAAAACAAATTTACCTGATGGACAGGTGGAGGAACACAAAAACTACAAGAAAAGAGTCAACATCTGTTTGTTCATAGTACGGCTCATATAGAACTCTCTGTGGGTTGATAGACTTAGCCAATGGAACCTCGCGCCAAATCATCTAGGTAGATCATCAGCATGATCATTATCATGATCCTACCTATGGTAAATATGATCTGCCATTTGCCAGATATGAAGTAAGTTATCTCCTGCTACACTAGCGATCACCCAATCATCTGTGGGGTTCCACGAGAAATCAGTAATTGTGGATGTGTGTCCAGCATGCATAAAAAGCAACTCTGGTGGTCCTTCAGCAGCAGCCTGTGATGTTTGCGCTTCACCAATCCTGTTTAAATGAAACAAACAACATTGCATAATTAAGATAAAAAATTTAAATTTTCTTAGTGCTGATATAATTCAAATTTTCTGTTGCAAGAACAAAAGGTATATAAAGCCTAGACTAGAAAAACTAAAATACCTGGTTTGATCCCACACTATGAGTCTCCTATCACCAGAAGAAGAAGCTAATATATGTTCATGCTTTGGACTCCACCCAACTTGGAAAACATCATCTCTATTGTTCATCACGACAAAATTTAAGTTTAAAAAAAAAGTAAGTAATATCCAATTAGTAGATATACACATTTCTTATTACTAGTCCACACGCACACACACGTGCGTGTGCAAATTTCTTATTGCAGAAAGACAATATCTTAAAGAAATTGTGGGTGATGGCAAGTCTTTGAGAATGAGGGAACCATAAAGAAGTGTTGGGAAGCTATAAACTTCAAATTAGACAAGAATCTATGGTTAAAAAAGCTAGGCGTGAAATTGAGAAAATGTAAAATGGATTTTGAAAATTGAACCGAGGTAAATTATACTGCAAAAAGTTAAAAGAGAGGGCTTCACCAAATAGCAGTTATTTAAGCCCTCTCACACTTTATAATATAGATAGGTATTCTTGGAGAATATAAAAGAGTTGAAAGCTATATGACGGAGAGGATGGTCTGAGACTTCTTACTTGTGAAAGTTAAAGGTGTGTAGAGTAGTGGAGAGCCTGCGAAGATCAAATATCTTAACAGTCTTATCATCGGACCCTGTCACTAAAGTCCATTCACTGAAAGGGTTGAAAGCCAAGCAGCTAACCTACATGAGAACCATTTAAAGGTCCAATTACACAATATACATATATACACATACATTATAGGAAGAACAAATATAATGGAGTTTAAAGACTCTTTACTCACCGCAGCTTGATGAGCCATTACAGATCGAACAGGGTTGGTGGCCTGTGAATTGCGGGCATCCCATATATGCAAAGAAGTTTCCCCAACAGAACCGAAAAGATCTCCGTGCATGTGGTGCCATGCAACATCTTCTACCGCAGCTTCATTAATCTATTATGAAACATATTAAACTTCATAAATAAATAAATAAAAATCACGTTACAAATGATATAAAACATGCTATAAATGTAAAACATGTAAAAGAAATGCGGGGAACATACCTTAAATGACTCTTTTGTGTCGATAACTTTATCTACTGTAGTTGCATTAACATCCCATAAACAAATCTTACCATCATCTGCACTACTTAACAAATGGCCTGCTTTAAGTGGGTTCCATGACAAGCCATATCCTTCTTGAATGTGTCCTCTTAGCCTCAACTCCGGACAGGATGCACCTTCTAGACGACTCGTAGAAGGGTGTTTGGCAACATCAAACACATGAACTTCGCCACTAATTGTCTTGGTGGCAATGATAGAAGGGTTTTGGGGCATATAACGAGCCCGATTAATCTCACCATCATGATTAATACGCCTTATTATTTGTACCTGAAATCAATTTTCCACTTAGAAATAGGTTCCGTAGAGCAAATAGTATATCCAAGAAGCATAATTACACATGAGACATGTTAAGAAAGGGAGAAAGTAAACTTGCAAGCCATGAAAAGCCAATATGAGATGATAATTAACGAAGAGTAGAGGAATTGAAAGAAAGACAGTCCATCATTGTACGATTTGGTAATTACACATGTCCTGCACCAGCAGGAAGGAAATTTGTAAAGAGGACATCAAAAATGACCACTTTAACCTCAGTAATTAACAGAATGACATCAAACATTGTGGTTATGTACCATCTCAAGTGCTAATTGTTACTTGATTCAATGACCACAACGACCACCCACTTAGCACACCCCAGACGTCACCTTTTACAGGAGTAAGCCATTACAACCCAAGTGAACCCCTTACTTCTTTTGAAATCATTAAATTTACAAATCAACTAACCAATTAACAACTTATAACATAACACAACTATCAATAATTCAATATGAAGGCAGTATACCTCAAAACCAAAACTCCTAATATCAAAATCATCCATATTTTAATATACAGCAATGTAGCAAGTCTATTTTTCACATTCAATGCCAAATAAAAATCGCACTTCATCCGCTTAATTTTGTAAGAGCATTTATCTTTGTAAATTGCAAAGTTAAGTGATTTATGAAACAATAAAAATTGTTTTTAAAAAATTAGAAAATATTCCAAAGATAAGTACTTTTATAATTTGGGACGCATGTTATAACAAAATCTCAGAAAACTCAATACAGAGAATAAGTAAAGATCCTTTTCCCTGAAACTATTGCCAGTTCAATTTTTATAAAAAATGCAAGCCAAAACAATAAAGAGACAGTATATATATCTATATAAACAATAAAATTACTCCTTTCTTTCTCGACCAAACGATGTCCCATTTCAACAAAGGTTACACTAAATCCATGTGACAATCAGAATGAACATATACTATCTTTTTAAACAAATACGACCAAAAATCTAACATATCCTAACAAATCTAATTCTCAATATAAATCAACAAGGGATTCATCATTCATTTTTCCCCAATTCAAGAAAGAATTCAGTACCCCCCATAAAGGGCATTGTTTACCCAATTTAAGGAAGGGATTATACAGATCTAACGTAAACAACGGGCAGGAGATGAAATATTTTACCCTTTATCACAAACATTACCAGAAGCATCAAAACTTCAAAAGAAAATATTCACAAACAAAGAAACTAAGTATTCCCTGAGTCAGAAAATGTGGAAAAAGAAACCCTAATTAACTGTTAACTATAAAAATTAAGTATTTATGACTTTTAAACCTTGGGGGTCGGTGACACCAGAGCTGCTGACAACCGGCCAGTCATCATTTTCAGTATCTACAAGAAGAAGTTGGACCTGAGCGATGATGAGATAATTGGGCTCGTTTTCAGATACTAGGGTCCCGAGAATCATGTTCTGGACCACGTAATCTTTTCCCGGCGGCTCTTCACGCCCTGGAAGCCATTCAATGGTGAGAGAAGGCCACTCAGTAGTATGCGTTGTGACCATATTGTATAAGTGAGGAATATTATTCACCCAAATCTTGTACTCTTCATCGATCAGTCTCTCTTCGCTTACCATCTCGTGGTTGTTTGTGGCCACTTTTTAGAAATTAGATACAGAGAGAAGTCGTCTTTCACAGACAGAGATGTCTTGGGTTTTATAAAAGTAGAAAAAAGTCAGAGAGGTAGTATGCTCGCCTGGACTGTGTACTTTTTGGGCCTATACATTGGGAGCATCACTGGGCCCGAGACACAAATGCCCATGGAGCCCAGGCACGAGGCACGCACATTATTGGAACAAGGAGCATAATGTATAATTGCATTTTCTATAATTCAATGACATTTAACTTCTTTTACATTTTAGGTATCAAAAGTAAAAGGCAACAATTTCCTTTACTTATGTGACCCAACTATTATTGTGCACAAGAAAATAGGAATGAACTCATAAATTAAAGTGAAAGGGGGGTGAGCATGGGCTGACCTGGCTTGCTTTAAAAATAAACCATTTCAATTATTTATCAGGTTTTCAATATAAGCCTAATGAAAACTACTGCCTTTTCTGTTAGTTTTCTACTTCCACCTCTCTGATACATACACATTAGGGCGGCCCTTTCCTTCTAGGGTTCTGGAAGCCATTTTTCTTAGGGTTGCATTTTCTTTCTAAGGGACTGTAAACCCACTAAAAGTAGTAAGAGACTGGCTGGATTGGTGGTGATGGTGGTGGTTTATGGTGGGAAAATAGTGATGAACTGATGATACATCGAATGAAAGAAAGGAGGAAGAAGGCGAAGAGAATTTTTTGTTTTTGGGAAGGGGGACGAGGAGGGGGATAAAAATTGAACTGGCGTAGTTTTAATTCAACTAGTCTAATTATCATACAACTAGTTAATCTGTTCTGAATTAATCAAACAGCAATGAGTTTGAAAAGATGGTCAATATGCAAATTCTAAAAATTGCCAAGCGGCAGATGGGTGCTAGGCTGCCTTGGCGTTTTCCTAGCCGGTCTTATAAGGTACAAAAATATCATTTTGAGCATTGCAAAAATTACACATTGTTTACCAATTCACTAACAGGATTATACGGATCTAAGCTAAATATTTTCTCATTAAATATTTAAGACGTATACTTAGACAAAGCATCAAAGGCTCTAAATTTTTTTGCATGCACAAACAATTGAACAAAGTATTTAACCAACAAAACTAAATCACAATTAAACAAAGTATTTAAGAGCTTTCAACCTTCGGACTGAAGATGATATCTGATCGATAACCTTCATTATCCAACTCGATATCTTCAAGGGGAAGCTGGATTTCAGCGATAATGAGAGAATGAAGCTCGTTGACGTCCGGGTCCGTCGTGCCAAGGATTAGGTTCATGACGGCATAATCTTCGCCCGGCACCGCCACAATGCCAGGGAGCCACTCGACTGTGGCAGAAGGGTACTCGAGAGTACTCGATATCATCAAATCATAGTTCGAAGTGATGGTGTTTCTCCATGCGGCGAACTCTTCGTGGATCACACTCGGGCCGGGTAATCCTGACATTATGGATAAATGAGAGTCACGGGACAGAAATTTCGATAGAGATTGAACGAGAATTTAGCAGACAGAGATTGTGTAGGGTCTTATCGATAGAGAGAGCGAGAGTTTAGCAGATAGAGAGAGAGAGACGAGGCTCTGAGAAATGTTCGGGGCTCCGATAGAGACTCAAGAAAGAATTTAGACAGATTTGTGTGAACTGGGCTCTGTTTTGGGCCCAATGTCATAAGAGGAAACGATTTTTGGTTTGGGTGGTATGAACAACTGAATTTTAGTGAAATCAATATTATATGAGTCGTGCCAAATTTGATCTTAAAATGGGGTGGAGTTAAAAAGGAATTTGAATGTAAGTGTGGTTATGGTAGCTCGGCTTTGTAACTGGAAATGAGAATTTGAGAAGTAAAAAAATTCATATCAGCAGGATGAATGAAAGGGAATTACTTGATTTGTGTGGAGTTACTGTGAGAGCAATACACAACTAGAATAATAATCCGTGCCAAGAATAAATTTAAATTTATATGGTTAGAATCTAGATGTTATACATCTAAATGAAACGTTAAGGTGACCTATTTATCTTTTTCTTGTATTATGTAATGTATTTTTAATATTTTATATTTGAATAAATATGCAAAAGACATTCTATAAGTTGATTTGCTAGTTTCATATTTGTTGTTAGTATTTACCAAATATTGTGATGAATTTAGTTTAACTTTGAATTAAATATGTTTTAGATTATTTTATGTGCAGAAAATACATATTTGGCTGATTATAAACCTCCCAGACCAATGCCTTCAATCTACTTTTCAGATGCAAAAAATTTGAAGGAAATTAGATAGATTTTGAAGTCAGTTAAATAGAAAATTGAGTTAAAGCTTACGACATACTTGTTTGTTAAGTCTTTGTTGTTATTTGTCTTGGCTTTTAGAGTAACCATTTTTCTCATTCCCGAGACATTTTTATGTAGTGCAGTTAAATATATTACCATAAATTGTTATTAGATACATATCAACATACCGTTCGTTCGTGTGTCTTCTTCCTCTACATCGACGTTTATACCAAATGTAAGATCTATGGTTTTCATGAAATTTATGTTATTTTTTTTTCATATTTATTACTTGATTACTATAAATTGAGAATGTTGATTGACTTATTCATATATATCAACTTGCAAGTGGCATGGTTTCAAGGTTTGTGTGTTTTAATTTTTTGAGAATTACTGTTTTGTGTTTTAATATAATTTTTTTTTTGAGTTATTATATTGATTGATTGATTTTTTTTATTTTTTTCTTCATGTTAAGTAACCCTTCTAATGGAGATGGTGATAGTTCTGGTAACAACCTTCATAATGGTGCGGCTAGGAATAATGCGGGTACCTCCAAGTCCTCAGCATATTGTTCTATCAAATGGTGATATTCCTAGTTCGCAGACTTCTTTGCCGAATGTTTGGAGCGATGAAGAAGATAATTTCCATTTTGCTTATCCAACTTATCTGCAGGTGCTTACTATTAATAGGAAGCTTAGAGAGATATATGGTAATTTGAATGTTATCGTTGGCTTATTGAATGTTATTGTTGATTCTGGAGTTGTTCCATCGGAGGGAGTTACACATATTGCTGATGCATTAATGAATGTTAGATCGGAGATGAATGAACTGAAGTTTGAGGTTAACAGGATTGTGTAATTGGTCCTGTTAAGGTGTTAAGTCAAATCTATTAGTTGATGTTAAATGGCTAATATGATTGGTTAAGTTATGAGAATAATTATGATTGGTTAAGTCAAATCTATTAGTTGTTTTCTTTAAATAAATATAAATTTAATTGTCTATCAGTATATTGCATGCTTTGTATTTTGTATAGTGCCAGTGGTTTTTTCATTTGTTAATTTCACAATTGGTAAATGAAAGAATTTTTGCAGAAAGCAACCATTACTTTAGATGAATTTGATTTTGGGGAATGCAAGTAAAATAGATAAAGAAGTCATTGTTGTCCTCTATAATAGAATCATATTATTGTAAAATTAAAATGCATATCCAAAGTTTTGTTGAATGGAAGAAGAATTAAAAGACTCTGTGGAGAAAAAATAGTATATTTAGTTCTAGTTATTTAACTATTATTGCGTGCAGAATATGGAGAGATTTTGTTAATCATAAACATAATTAATTTGTAAGTTGTTAATACGTCCATTTTAGAATAATATTATTTTTAAGAGTAAAAATTTGTTTTTAAAATAATTGTTGTTTGTAGTTTTCAGAAAAATATAGTAACTATTTTATGTATAATCTTTAATTTTTATTTACCGAATTTATTAAAAAAAAATTGAAGAAAGTTTGATATAATGGATGAGTATGGTAGTTTGCATATCATAAAAATGAGATTTAAATTTATTTAATTATTTCCTTTCTGTAAGGTGAAAAGTTTGAAGAAATGCAAACTTAGTAGATGATAGAAACGTACATGAAAGATTGTTTGATATATTTTTACCATGATTACTATTTAATGTGAGTTATTATCTAAGAAGATGTAGGAATTTTATATTTTCATATTAATTTAACATTTTCATGTAATTTTAAATTCGATTTAATAGATAGTATATTACTAAATAGGTAGAAGATATATGATGTCATGTATGGAATGAATATGTTTATAATATTTGGTCTTTTGCTAAAAGGAAAATTATATTATTAAAAATATTTTAATTTATTTTAATTATATAATTCTTATAAATTTTTATTTATGTGGGAAAATATTTTATTATGAGAATTTGGTTTGTTTGTTAAACCGATATTTATATAACTAATGTTATTATAAAACAAAAGCATTGTCACATTTTAAAATTAATATATATTACCTTCTCGATAAATGCTAATAGTTCATGTTATTTTTTCATAGAATCGAATATGTAGCATTTATGTTATAGTTTAATTTATTATTATATGCCTGGGTTATGCTAAGCAAGGGTGTGGAATATAAATTTTTATAAACCTAAGTTATATAGAGTTTCAGCCATATCTTGTCTGTTTATATTCCTAACCTCATTTTGATTTAATCATTAGCCGTTTCTTTTTTTCATTTATTATTCAGAGTGGTGCTTAAGTTATTTGTATATCTTGTTGTTTTTGTGTGTCAGTTAGTCGAATAAGTTCACGCTTGAAATCGTTGTTTCTGTGTCTTAGTAGTCCGATTGTTTTGTCGAGTTTAATAAATTTTTTTGTCTGATTCTTTAATATTAGTTTAATCATATAATTTTATTATTTATAATTTTGGTGTGGAATGTAAGAAATTGTTTTATTTTTCTAACGGTTGTATTATATGTTTATTTGATTGTAGTAATGCATCTTCACAAGCTTCTTAAAAATATGTTAGTGGAATTGAAGGATGGAATCGTGCTCCAAGCCAAGCACAAATGAAGAGGGTTGATGAATCTGTCATTTCCTTTTATTTCTATCATAATTCTACTATATTAGACTGCATGTAGGGATTCTAGAAGGGTCGAAGTTGGACTATTATTATTTACTTAACCTTTAGTCACTGCGTGACACCAAAATATATTTCAGAACTCTGCGCATGGAACATAGCATTATACTGTCCCTTTGTTGAGTAATTTATAGTCATTTTAAAATAGCATGTTAAACCAAACATAGTCTATGTTGGAGCACTTGAAAATTTCATGTGTGTTGTATCTATCAAAAAGGGTGAAAAGTAAAGCTGTTTTTGCTAAAATCACTTTGATAAAGAGTGTTGACCTCTATACTATTTATAGCTATATACTCCCTCAATTTTAAAATTGAACAAAACTGTTGTTAATACATTTCATATTCAAAAAGGAGCACATGTTCCTAGTCTTTGTGCCTTCCTCTTCATTTAGTTCAGTTGGATCAAAAAATTAATGGACTTCATGAACAAAAGTTAGACGTCTAATATAGTGTATGTAGCTGAAAACGTGCAAGTAATATCTAGTTTATGGGTTGTGCATCAAAGGGTAATTCAAGATATGTCAATTAAAGGCAATTATGATGAGACTTTTCATCTCGTGCTTGTCATTCATTATACGAGGCATGGGAAAGTTCAGAAAATATTGCAGTCATGCATCTTTGGAAAGTAGCTGGCGCATTGCATAAGCCAAATGGCATTCTTCTGTACGCGAAAGTGTCGTATGGGCAAGTGAATGTAGTCTTCTCTTGGTCTTCCGGGGCAATTGGAATCTGAAAATAACCGAAAAAACCATCCAAGAAGCAATAAAAAGCATATCCTGCAAGTCGCTCAAGCATCTGGTCAATGAATGGAAGTGGGAAGTGATCTTTTCGAGTTGCGTCATTTAATTTTCTATAATCAATGCATATACGCCAACCCGTGACAGTTCTTGTAGGAATCAATTCGTTGTTGTCATTAGTAATAACTGTCATACCTCCCTTTTTTGGAACAACTTAGACAGGACTTACCCATGCACTATCAGAAATTGGGTAGATAATACTCGCATCTAAAAGCTTAATCACCTCAGCTTTAACTACTTCCTGTATTGTTGGGTTCAATCTCCTTTGGGCTTGGATAGTTGGTTTATGACCGTCTTCCATCAGAACTTTGTGCATGCAGACGGAGGGGCTGATTCCTTTTATATTTGCGATTGTCCATCCTATAACTTTCCTGTGTTCCCGTAAAACCTGAACTAGTTTTGTCTTCATCTCACCTATTAAATGGGCAGAAATAATGACTGGCAAATTGGTACCATCAAGAAAAGCATATTTCAGATGAGGTGGTAACGTCTTCAGCTCCATCTTTGGTGGTTCTTCAATCGATGGCCTTGACTTCGATCCTTTTTTTGTCAATTCGCTATATTTAGGCTCCATGAATCTTGGCCAGGGCTTTATTGCATCCAACCGTTGAGCAGCATCGTCTAATTTCTCCAGGCTACTGCCTGGGTTTAATGAGTGTGTCAAACATGTTAACAGTAGATCTTCGGAGGATGTTAGAGTAAATATTGTTTGCGTCTCTATAAAGATTGTGTCGATTCTCCAACATTATTTATCATTGTTGGGATACTTCATGGCATTCAGCACGCTGAATGTAACTTCATCTTCTCCCAAACGTAACACCAATCTTCCTTGTTTCACATCGATTAGAGCTCCTCCAGTAGCTAAAAATGGCCTTCCCAAAAGAATGGGAACCTCAATGTTCTCTTTCATCTCAAGTACGATAAAATCTGCAGGGAAAATAAACTTGTCAACTTTTACCATGACGTTCTCCACAATGCCTCTTGGATATTTAATTGAATGATCTGCCAGTTGGAGAGAAACGGTGGTATCTCTAATTTCCCCTACACCTAATTTCTTGAAAACAGAGTACGGCATCAAATTTATGCTTGCTCCCAAATCGCATAAAGTATTCTTAAATCGTACATCACCTATATGGCATGGAATGGTGAAGATTCCTGGATCTTTCAACTTAGGTGGCAATTTGTATTGTAAGATTTCCGAGCACTCTTCATTGAGCTTCACGGTCTCGCCATCTTCCAACTTCCGTTTGTTGGCCAAAATATCTTTTAAAAATTTCCCATATATGGGACATTGCTTCAAGGCCTCTAGTAGTCGAAGATTTATGTGTGACTTTTGGAACACCTCTAGAAATCTAGCAAATTGTTTATCTAAGTTTCGTTTCACAAGCTTTTCTGGATATGGAACTGGAGGAACATAAGGCTTGACGGTGTCTTTCACTTTGCTAGTCTCAGCGGTGTCTTT
This sequence comes from Pittosporum tobira, assembly GCA_032359685.1. Taxonomy (NCBI): domain Eukaryota; kingdom Viridiplantae; phylum Streptophyta; class Magnoliopsida; order Apiales; family Pittosporaceae; genus Pittosporum; species Pittosporum tobira. The sequence goes on from JAUMHB010106125.1 coordinate 27,666, forward strand.
TTCTCTCTTTTCTTCTTCCTATTTATTCTGGCTGCTGTTGTTTGGTTTGCTAATTTTTGACCCTTTTATCTCTTTTTCGCTTCGTAGGGTGATGGCCCTTGCATTCTCCATTGAATTCTTCTCCGTATTGCTTGGCAAGGTGCCATAAGGACGTTCAGAAATTTGTTGCGCTAGCTGACCTACTTGCTTCTCCAGATTCCTGATTGATGCCTCTTGATGAATGAACCTAGCATTGGTGTTTTTGATGTTTTCTTGTAAAGATTGATTCATTTGCATCATCATCTCCTCACCAATCTGGAATTTTGCTGTGTCACAGGCTGTGTGGCTCGTTGTGCTTGCTGATTTTGTCCTCCCCATTGAAAATTAGGATGGTTGCGCCATCCAGGATTGTATGTATTTGAATAGGGATTGTTGTTACTAGGGTAATTAGAGTTCATGCCGTAGTTAGAAACGTAATTGGCATTTTTGGTTGAAGGAACGAATGTGTTCCCAATTTGGCAATCTGTACTTGCATGGTCACCCCTGTTAGTGATATGCCCAAGGATCCAATCATAAATAGTACTCTATTATTAGTTGCGGATAAGGTTGTGTCGAAAAAACTGACATTCACCTAACTTAGGTAATTATAATGTCTTGCTAGAGGCCGCTTATAACTTGTAGGCCGAAAAGGAGTTTTGGGCCTACTGCTATTGTTAAGTGAACCTACAGGGTCGCACACTAAGCGAACTGGGCTTATAATATATTGGACCAGACAGCTAGGGTTTCCTTGTTCTCTTGTATCTCTGATTAAAAGGGGCAGATTATAAAATAAGGCACATACGCCATTTTGAAAAACCGTAATCACCGCGAGGTTAAGAGACTTAGAGAGAAAGAAACTGAAGAACTGCGCTAGCACGCACAAGGCTCGGGCTCAGTTCGTGTGTGTGGACACCAGTAGAGGCGTGACGATTGACACGCTGATCCAGACGTAATTGTTCTTCTCATTTCCATCGAAGTTCATTCAGGTATAATCGAACTTGTATTTCGGTTTCAATATATGCATGGTTCATGGGAATCGAATAAATTGCTTTTAAATTTTGTATCGATTTTGATCCGAAACCCAACAACCCCCACAAAATTCGCAAGTCACGCTTTAAATCTTCGCAGTTGTGTTCATATGTGAACTAAACATATTTGTGAGCTTGTTTATCTGCGATTCCAGTTTAGTTCACAAATATGGCATCTTGAGCCTGTGAAGTAGATGCCATATCCGTCTAAGATATTTCAACCGAATAAACACAGCGAAGTCCATGAAGTAGATGCCATATCCAGGCTCAAAGGTGTTCGAAGGTGTTCGACTGGATAGGTGGCCGAACAATGCTCGATGTACAGTCTTGTAGAGATGGGGCAGATAGATCAACCATAATCTTCTTTGCATTCACGATGGCCTCTTCTTGTCCTTGCATCGTGAAGTTGTTTGCGTCTTTGTCTAGAGGAGTTGGTGTAGAGCAGGCTTCAA
>JAUMHB010106236.1:0-13063 GCA_032359685.1 Pittosporum tobira
AATAAATTTGTATTTATATATATGTTAGAGGTTTATGTTTAATAATTTATAATTAAAATATAGTTAAGTCAACGGTGATTTCTTTATGTTTATGTTTTTTTAACATGGCGGTCAACGGAGGTCATGCCCTAAACTCGATTTTCTTTTTTATAAAAAGAGATAAATGTTAAATTTGGTAATTTAGATTTAACATGTTCTTAAATCGCATAAAGATCCACCATATTTGATCTCCAACTCTACAAAGTTATGTAGAGTATAGAGATGATAGTTTTATAAGCGATTAAGCAGGATTTGTATGAAATAAGTTTTCTCTGACCAAATTCGTTTATTTAAATTAAACTTTTAAAATTTGGTTATTATTTCTATTAAAAACAACTACTTAACTTTTATGTCATAAGTAAAAAGGATTTCTTATAAAATTTCAGAACCAAAATTTAATTTAAACGGATTCTTTGCATTTATGGTTGGAATTATTTATATTTCTCTTTTCATTTGGAAATGTCTGGGCAACAAGTTTGTTTCTACAACTTCCCATTACCCACAACCGTGTCAAATTCTATTTTATGAGCTACGAAAATATCTTATCATTATTATATTTGCCATTGTTAGATAATTTGGAAAGTCATTGTTAATACCTTAAATTTTAAAGTATTAATATTTATATTTTAAAAATTTTGCACTTTACACTTTATAATTTTGTTATCTTTAAACCAAATTTATGTTACATGACATCTACATAAACAATAACATTTAAAAGATTTTTATCATTACTAAATTTGATAATGTAATAATATTCAAACTTGTAATGTTGTCAATATTTATTTTACATGATATAATATTTTTAATAAAATGTAATATATTATTAATATTTATCTAAAATTTGTTAGACGTCGGTTAAGATATGGAAAGAGAGGATCTAACGTTTAACTTGATAATTAATTGTATTATAATATATTAAATTCTTTTTACAGATTACTCAAAACTAAATTAATTCATAAAAATTTTATTGAAAAATACTTTGATCAAATATTCAAATATTTAAAGTGAATTTTAAAACATTAATTAATATTAAATATATCTTTATCCTAAAAAACATAAAAGTTATCCGAGCCCTTAATTTATTTATTTTTCTGAAACTGGTCCAATTATTCAAGATTAATATATTACTATCACCGAAACAACAGAAGTTGACAAGGAAAATATAAAATTTTAAAATCTATTTTGCCTTTAAATACTCGCTTCTCTCGAACACTCTTGCCATCAAAAACACTCATAATCATACTGGTAGTAGCTCTCATTGATAGCTGCGTTCACGATACTGATACTCGTACAAGGAGAAGAAGGAAAAAAGATTACTGCTGGGTAATCTTCTGATCTTGGTAATCAATCTGTTAGTTGATCTTTTCAACTGGGTATTCTCCCTTATTAATAATTCTAATTATAGTTGTTTTCGATTTAATCTATTTGTTAAACTTTCTTTATTTGTAAATCTTTGTGTTATTCTTTTCGTTTAATAGCGGATTTAAACTATATAGTCTTGTTATTGCAAGTTTATGCATTCAAATGTAATTGGAATTATTAGAAGTACATAATAGAAGATGAATCCACAGTTTTCTCAAATCTGTAAACTGGGCATATGAATTTTATTAATTCCTAGTTCGTGGATTGAATCGAGTTTGCTAGAAACCTCAGAACTGTATTTAATTTAGGTCATTGTAAAATTTGGACATGACCATTAAGAAGCCCCGAGGTAACTATTTCACCTAAATTGATGTCTTGATCGTATCTTTCACTGTAGTATTAGTTGTTTAATTTCTGTATTTTGGTGGTCAGGGGTGTCAAAATTTGATCTTTAGCATGTCTTTGTTATATATTATTCCCTACTGTTCCACAAAAAGTGTCCCATCGAATTTTTTTGCCAACTTTAAGGATATATTCTTTCCATATTTATCTCTAAAATAATAAATGTTTTACTGGCTGTGGTATGATAATGTAATTGTTATAAACTTGAGGGTATTGTGTCATTTTGTACTATCATCAATCAAATGAACTCTCTCTGTGGACCAAAAAAATTTGACAAATGGAACAATTTTGTGGAACCAAGGGAGTATCTGTTGGTTGCAATCTTCCCCTCATATATTTTTGTATTTTTTCAAGTTCAATATACAACTAATGCTTTATACCTAACAATTAGGTTGGTGATGGAAACTGGAGGCAATTCTCTACCATCTGGTCCAGATGGGGTGAAGAGAAAAGTGTCTTATTTCTATGACCCAGAGGTTGGCAATTATTATTATGGGCAAGGTCACCCTATGAAGCCACACAGAATTCGTATGACACATGCGCTTCTGGCTCACTATGGTTTGCTTCAAAATATGCAAGTTTTCAAGCCCATTCCTGCCGGTGACAAGGATCTTTGCAAGTTTCATGCTGATGATTATGTTTCTTTCTTGAGGAACATTACTCCTGAAACACAGCAAGATCAGCTAAGGCAGCTTAAGAGGTTTAATGTTGGTGAAGACTGCCCCGTGTTTGATGGCCTCTATTCCTTCTGTCAGACGTATGCTGGGGGCTCAGTCGGTGGGGCGGTGAAACTAAACGAGGGTGGTGACATTGCTATAAACTGGGCTGGTGGACTTCATCATGCAAAGAAATGTGAGGCTTCTGGTTTCTGCTATGTGAATGACATAGTGCTGGCGATTCTCGAACTCCTTAAAGAGCACGAGGTTGGTCAACTTTATTTACATTCTATCAACTGTTAATTGTGTGCTCCATCTAAGAATATCCACATCGTTATTCAGTTTTTACTTTTTAAGCAGTGGGCTTTCTAGTTTGTGCTTACTCAAAAATTTTTTTCCTTTCACAGTAAGCTGGTACCTGAAATTAATTTTCTTACTGCATACCATTAATCCATTATAGACACATATTTTGGTCAAAATAAAGGTTCTTTCTGGTACTATTGTTCTTAAACGAGAGTATTTTGTAAAAATGGTTGGATAAATACCAATTAGATTTGGAATTGATCTGTCCCATGCCTAAAATCAAATATGTACAACATTCAGTAGTAAGAAATGTGCATTCACAGACTAGACAACTAATAATCTCCTTACGCTTAAGATTTGGCATATAGGGTTTTGGGTACTTAGTTTATTGCTAGTTTTGGTAGGATATGAGCTCCACAAGAAGTTGTTTACAGGTGTAATAATGATATTAATTTTAGCAATTATATCCATTTAATGGAATTTACGACCTCTGTCCATATTCTTGCATGTGTTTTGCAATTGGTGTTAGAAGGATTGACCCATGTGGATGCCATGTAAAATGTGGAGGCTTATTAAGAAGCGCCAGTGTTCTCTTTAGAACAATGTACTCCAATATGACTAGTAGGGTTTTGATAGGCCTTCAATGAAGCCTGTGATATTAATATCGAGTTAACAGATTAGAGGAGAAGTAAAGGAAGAAAGCAAAATTACCTATATAAAAAATATTCCTCGTTATGTTCCCTTCTTGCATTCTAGAAAAAAGAAAAAAAAAAGCCCTTGTTGTACCATGTTCCATGGTAGGTTGTGTTTTTTTTTCCATTCCCTGTTCCTTTTCCGTTTCTCGTTCACATCTCCGTTTCACTACCCAAAAGGATACTTGCTTCAGGTAACCTAGATCTGTCCATGAGGAAAAACTGAACTTACTTAGTTTTGTTATGGTAATTTTTCATCAATTATGGCATCTTCTTAACCGTATCACTTTCTTGTAATTATGACAATAATTATCACCAGACTGATTGGTTGACTGCGTAAATGTCTTAATTCTACCAATTTTTATTTATTTACTGACTCTTTATCTACACTTATAATGCAGCGTGTTTTATATGTTGACATTGATATTCATCATGGTGATGGTGTCGAGGAAGCCTTTTATACTACTGACAGGGTCATGACCGTTTCATTTCATAAATTTGGAGATTATTTCCCTGGTACAGGGGACGTACTAGATATTGGTCATGGTACTGGAAAATATTACTCTCTTAATGTTCCATTGGATGATGGAATTGACGATGAAAGCTACCAGTCCTTATTTAAACCAATTATGCGCAAAGTTATGGAAGTCTTCAGGCCCGGTGCCGTGATCTTACAGTGTGGTGCGGACTCTTTATCTGGGGACAGGTTGGGCTGCTTTAATCTATCGATTAAAGGTCATGCAGAGTGTGTGAGATATATGAGATCTTTTAATGTGCCGCTACTATTGTTGGGTGGAGGTGGCTACACAATAAGAAATGTTGCTCGCTGTTGGTGCTATGAGGTAATTTTAATATTCTTTGTAGTTTTTATGCCCTCAGATTAAATCATGGTTCCTGATTTTCACTTTATGCTTGTTATTGGTTTACCCCCAAAGGCATTTTTAATTTGTATTTCATGAAATCATGGAGATATATTTTTAAATTGTCAAGTTAACTACAGTTCTTTAGTATCCCACGCAAGAAATTTTTACTTTTTAGTTTTTTCCTATAATGGAAGTCAACTCTTTAAATTGTTGAGGTATTATAAAAATGAAAGTCAAATGTTCATCTTCACATTCAACCGTTTTTGGTTTATTTTTTTTAATTCTGTTTTCCTTGTAGTTGTGTGTACATAGAGGACATTCTGAAACAATTATTAGGGCATTTTAGACTTTCTGCATTTTACACACAGCCTTGTTTGAAGTTGCACTTTTGGTTAACACAATAAGGTGGTTATGTTTGTGATTTTGTGCCCCAGTGTGTTGTATGCACGGTAGCAAAGTGCAATTTCCCACTTACCTTTGAGCAAGTTTTCCCTGTATTAATTTATTATGTGTGTGTATATATTTATCTTTTGAGCAGACTGGAGTGGCACTTGGGACTGAGATCGAGGATAAAATGCCACAACATGAGTATTATGAGTATTTTGGTCCAGATTATACTCTTCATGTTCCTCCAAGTAACATGGAAAATAAGAACTCTCGTCAGATATTGGATGAAATAAGAGCAAAGCTTCTTGATAATCTCTCGAAACTTCAGCATGCGCCAAGTGTGCAGTTCCATGAGCGGCCACCTAATACTGAGCTTCCAGAGGTTTATTTCTGCTTGTTTGTTCTTACAGTTACTTTATCTTCTCATTTTGATGGATATCTACTTGTTGATCAATTTTGATTATCAAGTTGGACTATATCTAACTAGACAAGTTACTTTTTCTTAAAATTTTTTGACATTTAGGAAGATGAAGATCCAGGTGATGATGATGAAAGATGGGATCCAGAGTCCGACATGGATGTGGATGGTCAGCGGTACATCTTCTATTCATTGTTAATTTGTTTATAGCCATGCTCGTGGCGGCTATATGCTAATCTTACCTTGTTCTTCGTGTACAGTAAGCCTTCATCTGGAAGAGTGAAGAGGGAGCTTCTTGAGCCTGAGGATACAAATGTGGTATGTTTTGTTCGGGTTTCCTTTAAAAGGAAGATTTAATCAGTCTTAGTCACTTAGCATTTATGAAGTTACTAAGATTTCAAGCGAAACAAGATATGACATTATTATAGTTTTGCGCAAACGTGATATCCTAAGGTGGGGGACAGAGATCTGGAAGATATCACATTATTCATCTTCAGTATGTAAATTGTGTATAGGTTGAGGGAAGTGGTTTAAGGGTGGCGGAGGATTGGCAGGGGTGTAGTTGGTTATTCTAGCCTACTGTATTAGGATTACCAAATAAGTTGGCATTAAGTCAGTGGACTTGGGTTAGAATTGGAAGTTAAAACATAGTTTTGTTTATGAAAGAATCTTCTGTAATCCCTTCATTTGCAAATTTTTGGTTGGTTCATATAACTTTTGGCATGTTGATTACCATGTAGCAAGTCTAAATCTATAATCTATGAATTGTTGGATCATCATGTTTTATCATGCAATGTATTTCTATTTTCTATCTCACTTAGTGATGTATCTCTGTTACATTTCAGGTGGATGTTAGAGGAAGGGAGCATGCGAAGGAAATGGAGGCAACAATCAGACAGACTGCATCCTTAAAGGTCACGCTCTGATGACAATTGCCTACAATTCTGCATATTAGTTACTGTGGCCTTCCAAAATATAAGAGCATTATTGACTTTGAAATGTTGATTTTGAACATTTTCAACTTCAAACTAACAATGACTACATTTGAGTTTTGAAAACTTATTTTTTGCAACTCGATAGTATTTTATTTATTTTTAAATAGTTCAAGATTTTCACTATTGGATCGACTATAATGAAATAAATTCATATAATTTTGAAGCGGAGGGAGTATTCTGTAGTCTAACATGTTTGTGTTTTTGACGTCTTTATCAGGTCTCAAATCCAAATTCCATATCAATAGATGAACCACGTATTAAATCTGAACAAGGAAACTCAAGCAAACCATCTGATGGGCCGGCTGATATGGAATCATAGTGGATTCAACAAGGATTTTTTTTTTTTTTAAATTTAAATTTTATAAAATTATTGGATTTGGATTAAACAAAACGTAATTTCTTGTAAGTTGTGAGGTTTGGTGGTTTAGTGGGACTATGTTAACTAGGCCATGTGATAAAATATCTGGTGAATTTTACTCAGAACATTCTAATGTAAACTCAAAGCCAATAGAAATGGAATTTTACTACAATGCTGATGGTGCCTTGTGGCTTATTGTGCAACATTTGTAACATGTTATATATATTTTTCTTAATTTTTGGTTAATATATTTGTTTAAATCACTTTATAAGAAAATATATTAATAAACAATTCATGATAAAAACATGCTTGCTTAAGATGGCTACTGTGGAAATATTCAGAAGATGCAATAATATTTTCTTCTCAAACTTTTTCTAATTTAAAAGACGAGCTTAATGTTTCTTTAGTTTGTGCAAGTTCCTGTTAAGTATTCTCAAAATTCGAATTTCTTATCAATGGAATACAAAAATGAAGGAACTTTGAGAGAAAATAAGTATTTTAGAGTGAGAAAAAAGAGCAAATGAAATATTTAGGTGAATGTTAAACAAAATCATGGATATAATCAACTATTTAACAAATTTGACGAGCTCTATCAAATTATAAACTTTATTGTTTCATAAATTTATATGAATCATAACCTCTTAAGATTTCACACTCGACTCCATAAATTAAAAAGCACATTGTTCTGGAAAAAATTATACTACTTCGGTTACAAACAAATAATATTATTATTGACTGATTTTGAATGCCTTTATTTTCAGATTTAAAAAATTTATATTTTTGAGATTTGAAAAAACTAATTTCTACACAACTTACGGTATTTTTTATATAATTTAAGATTTTTATAACTGTAATGATTATAAATAAAATAAATTTATATAATTTTAAATTTAAAAATTAAAAATCAACCTTTTTAAGTCGATATATTTTGAAAAAGATTAGAACAATATCCATTGGGAGAATTATATTGTGGCTTTCACTTTGTGCTCTGCAAAATACTGCCACCACGAAATCCCCGAGCCCATTAAACATAACCAAACCTGCTTCTTTTGGAATACTAAAAAGTAAAATTTTAAATGAGACATGAAAGAGAGATTTAATTATGTTGACTGAGGAACTGGATGAAGAAAACCAGAGTTGACCATAAAACCTGATATTCAAGTCATAACTGGAAATTGGAAATAAGAAGTATTACAATAAATTTCCATACGTTCACTATTCACATACAATAGATTTCCTACTCCATCTTGCTCTTGACTAGTCACACTTGCCAAAATGAACCAGACTCCATCACAAATTTATCTTGAAGAGCCACAAGTAGAGCTTTATATAATAGTAAATACAGCATAAGCCAAAAGGGCAGTAGACACCAACAACAGATAGAAGGTTGTTAGTTTACCAGTCAAAAGAAAATTCCCAAAAGGTACCACATGGAATGCCATACATATTAATTGCAAATTAATACCGTATGGGACCGGAAACAGCTAGTCATGCCACCCAAAGTGTCCTTTGCGTTCCCTCAAACTTCTCCCTCTCCTATAATCAACTTCAGCATCAGAGCTTGATAAACCCAACTGATACTTTCTGCTTCGGGATTTCCCCATCTTAGAAAAAAGGCCCTCATTTTCACTGAAGATATGGTCAGCACATGTACTTCTCCCAAAAACATCCCCAGGTTTCCTCCGTGATCCATGATCTGAAATCAAACAAGAAAAGAACATTAGTCTGCCCAGAGGGAAAACAGCACTACTACAGAGGATAGGATGGTAATTTCAGGAATTAGAAGCAGCAGATGTTTTTTCACTTAGAACTCCATTCCACAAGCGTCGAAAGACTTTTAATCAAACTCCATTCCAGAAAAGAGTCCCATTTGCAAAATTTCCGAATATTAAGGATATATTTTAATTCCATGTTTACCCAAATAGTGAATGTCTAGTTTAGCGGTAATGGCATGATAATGTAATTGTAATAATAATAATTAGGACATTGTGCCTCATTTTGTACTATTACCATCAAAAAAAGGTAACTCATTTTGTGGAACAAATTTTTTTTTTTTACCGATGGGACTCCTTTCGGAAGAGAGGAGAATAATGTGAACAGTAATACAGTATGCAAAATCAACTTCGGAACTCTTACGACAGGATAGTGTGCCAGTCTTGTGACAGGTTGGTGTGCCTGTCATGAAATCCCAAGTCTTTTCATATGCTCTATTAAACAGTCTTTAGACACAGTAAGTATGATAGTTCACCTTCAAAATCATAATATGAACTTGCCACTTTGCGGAGTATTTCCTCACCGTCTCCATCAGATTTGCAAATTTTTAGCTTTGGCAAGTTTGTATGTGTTTTCTCCACTACAGTTTCATCCCCATGCAAGTTATTATTGGAGATGAAAGGCGTTGTCATGGTAAAGGAGTCGTCATTTAGATCAGAGATCTCAACATACTGAGGTGTAACGACAATTTCGTCTGCGCTGAAGCCAAAGGATGCTCGGTAAGCTTCAATTTCTTCAACATCCTGTTTGCTCGCTTTATTCTGCCTATTCTGATGCCCATTTCCACCATTAGAGTAAACATCAGGTTCCCTGGAAACACTTAGTCTCCCACCGGCCTGAGAAAACGAAGATTGATCCAGATAGAATTGTGCAAATGTAGCAGGACAGAAGAAATTAGAATCTTGCGATAACTTGGAGGAGGCACTGCCTGTATCCATCCCAAAAGTCCAGCCCGATTCGGATCTTGGGTGTTTAAGTTCTTGAGAAACAGGGGATCTGAGGCTACTGGCTGGACTGCCGGGATAAAGTGAATATGTTGCTTGAAGATCAGTAGCGTAACTTGCCTTGTCGCGGTTTTTAAGATCCATGGAAGATGAAAGGAGCTGTGCAAAAGGTACATCCGGGGAAGACGGAGTAGTTAAATGGGCCAATTCCGGTGGCGGTGTGAAAGGAGCGGTGGATGGCTCAGTTGTAAATGTTGAGAAAACAGGAGGAGATACCAGTTGGGTTTCATGGGCATAGGGTCCGGTGGCAAACATAGCTGACGAAGGGCCTCCTGGTGAGTTGGCAGACAATGATAGGTAACAGTTCGGAGACTGGGCTGTTGACTGAAGAGCGGAATTTGAAAATGAGGCGGGGGAAGATGGTGGAGCTAGAAGTGATGGATGTATTGCTGTAGTCTGATTATTTAACCCAACAGCTTGAGGCCCATTTGGCTGATTTCCTAATGCATTTGCTTCTGGCATACGAGATGCAGGTACAACACGCTTGCCACCCTTTTGTGTGCCAAAACAAGACAATCCACCCAAACATCCTCCCCATCTCTTTCGCTGTCAAAGCAGTCAAGCACTACAAATTAATTTTTGGATTGCCAGTCAAAATCAGATGGACAAATTTAATAAAATTAATGAGGAAATCAGCCAAATGTTAGGGATTCTAATAAAATTGTATGTTTTCTAATTTCGCTACAACATCCTGAGATGCTGGCATGGTATTATTAATATAATTGAGACTAGGTTTCTTAAATCACTTTACTTCTCCATTTGATTATAATTGTATTTGCAAAGAGGGAAAAAATAAAATTAAGCATATGGAGTATTTATTTGATTCATCAGGAATTATAAAATTTACTTTTACTAGTAATGATATGAAGAATAAATACATTTCCGCAAACTGCACTAGGATTCAAGGACAGTAATGCTGCTGATTTCAGAAGGATTAGCACCAGGGGCAACCAACTAGGATTTTCCGTATTAAGAAATAGGATACTAAAACAATAAACAAATATTGCACCATAGTAATCACTGCAATGAATTAAATATAGCGACGAAACTAGTCAAAATTGTGGCGTGATATTAAAAATCACCACAAGTAGAATTTTAGAGCTATGAGTTGTCAACCGTGAGAATATTGTACAGTTATATATTTTTGTTTCTCCATTCAAAATGAAATCAAGAAAGTGACACCCAAATAGAAATAGATAGATAAAACATTCGACCAGTCACACTCAGATTTACATGTTTTGAAATTGAAATTATAACAGAGACACACTTATGCATTTAATAAACAAACAATATAGGAATATAAGGTAAAACAACAAAGTTGAGCATAAGAAGTCACTAGAAAAATAAATATTTCATGCATATACATTTTTCTTCCTAAGGATAGGACATTAAAGACCAATAAAAGTATTGATTTAACGTCTTCATATTGACAATGCTAGTCAAAATTTAACATATCAGGGGCTGCTAACGATCTTAACACCACAAGTGATAAGCAGGTCAAGCAGATCTGAGCTGCTCAACACGCAGGCAAGCAATTAATGCGTAACAGACTGAACCAAACATTAATTAACACCTAAATTCAGATCTGGTAAAGAATCCATTTTTAATCAACCCAGATATTTATTTAACAAGATTATCTCCCCCTTTCACAATGCCCTTCCCTACAACAGATCTGAGCCAAGAAACACGATGGTAAATTTCCAGTAACAACAGAAACCCAGTACATAGAACCGAAAAAGGAACAAGTATAACAACTACAAATGAAAGAGGATGTAATATGTAACAGATCTGAGGATGGGGAACATACACGTGGAGCTGGTGGTTCTTGGTGGAGAAATCTGAGCTGCTCCAACTCCATTATTGGTTATCAGCAGTAGTGTGAAGTGAAGTAAAGAAGAAGCTTTCTTGGTCTCTTGTACTCTATAGTTTCAGTGGTGTTCCATCAAAGCTGCTTACTTTATTAATTTTGGGTAAAATGTGCTTTGGAACTCGTTTGCATTTTGCTTTCACAAATCCAAATATATACCTCTCGAAAATGATATGTTAATATATAATAAGGCCCCCTTCAGTAGAAGGCTAGAAGCTGACAGTGAATAGATTTAGTAGAGAGAGAGAGAGATCTGAATAAAAAGGGGTCCGAATCAAACACAGGGAAAGACAAAAGTGAAAAAGACGGTATTTTTTTAATTTTTTAATTTATTTTTTTGTGGCTAATTTGTAGGATTTGGCGTGAAATGCTACAGGAAAAGAGGATATGGATTTGGGCATTTTGGGGAGGATACTAGCTCTTCTTGCTTTCTTCATGTGCGTGTAAATATGCTGCTACGAATATGTGGTGGGATTTGTTAGGGAAGAGCAGGTCCTACCAAAGAACAGTGCAGTGCATCCGCGCGTAAACGCGTTCCAGTATTACAGTAGACAGCGGCAATGGAAAGATAAGATCGGCGTGACAAACTGACAGTATTGGATTCTCCTTTACAATTTTTCTCTTTTGCCCTTTAGTTTGTAGAATTAAAAATAAAAATACATTAAAAATAAATATAATAAATATAATATTACAAATTCTGTATGAAAATATTATAATTAAAAAATTAAATTATCATTAATTAATTTTAAATTAAACATTTTAATAAAAATGACAAATAATATAAATAAAAATATATTATTTTTTTAAAAATATTAATCATATTAAATAATTTTATAATGTATCTACCGTAACTTTTTATAAAATTATTTTTAAAAGATTGAATTGTAAAAGTAACATTCAAAGTCACACCATTTTGTAATATTGGTCTTGATGTTTAAAAGTTATCAATTTTTTATTTTATTTTCTCAATTGTCTTCCTTCTCTCAAACTTAGCCCCCATTGTAATTATAAGAATAGTATTATTTTATAATTTTGAAACAAAACTAGTACTATTTTATAAAAAATAAAAAAATAAAGACCGAAGTTCAATTTACACTCCCATAACTTTCATGTGATAATGTTTGCACCCCAATATTTTTATAAAAAACTCACCTTAAATCATAGTATTACATTTGATTTCTCATTACATTACATAGATAATAAGAATGGAATGAAATTTACGTTGCATTTGATTAACTATTATATTTGTAATACTACCTATATATTTATGGAAAGTTAGCTATACACATATGTTTAATTACTTAGTTAGTATTACATATATATATATATATATATATAAACACATACATATTTTGATTAAATTCTTACCAGTTGAACATGTTCTATGTGTTCATGTTAATCATACGTTATTTTTAATTACTAATGAGCATGTTAATTGAATGATAGCTTTTTATATACTAAGCACTAAGCAATTTTTATTTTTTTATTTTTTTGATGTAGGTGTAGTTTTACCATGGTTACAAAGATAATAATTTAATATCAATCAAGGTTTGAATTGCACAAAAATATTATATTACCATAATATTAATAACGGATAAAATATATTCCCACCATTAAAAGCCTATAATAATGGGTCAATAATCCCAATAATATGAAAGATAATCTCACTTCAGAATGAGGAACAAGTGTTCTACTTAAATTAATAAGGAAAAAAATAACTCCACGCTTATAATAATGGGTCAATAATCTCAATAATGGGAAAAATAATCTCACCTAAGAATGAGGAACAAGTGTTCCACTTAAATTAATAAGAAAATAACTTCATGTATTACGTGTGGGATACTCGAACCTGAGACTTTGAGACCTCATTGACTTTTGTTATTTTCTTAAAAAGTTGCTTTAGAAATATATATTAAAGCATTATCCAAATGCATATATTATTGA
>JAUMHB010106236.1:13163-29150 GCA_032359685.1 Pittosporum tobira
ATTGACTTTTGTTATTTTCTTAAAAAGTTGCTTTAGAAATATATATTAAAGCATTATCCAAATGCATATATTATTGATCTTGATGTTGAAATATTGGGAGAAACTAAATAACTAATAATAAAGATCTAAGAGTGAAATATATAATGAAGCAATAGCTGAATGAATATACTATTGATTTTAATGTTTAAATATTGGAAGAAAATAATGACAAAGGTTTAAGATAGCAATGGAACATTTATGTACCATTCATCTATGACACTGAATTTTTCAATATGGTGAGAGTTATTAAAAAATACCTTTAAAAAAATATGGTTAGGTGATATAATATATGTAATGCATATTACCTAATTTATCCTATTTATTTAAAGTGTATGTAGACAGTGCTTTTCTTTTCATTGCTCTATTTTTAAGTTTAGATATTTATCATGAATGAAATTTATATGCTTTGATTGGAGGGATGCTCCATCTCAATTTATGTCCTTTTAGTTTTGAATATTCATAATGAGTTAATTTCAATAATAAAAGAAAATAAAGGGTAACTAGAAACTTACTTTCATCTCAACCACAGATCAAAATAAAAATAGTAAAAAAATAATATTGGATAAAAAAAATTAGAAAAAAAATATAATCTGTATCTGATATTGGCAATTAGATAAAGCAAATCTTTATTTATTATTTATATAATTTTTATCATCCCTTTGCTGCACCATGCTCGTTAATTTATAATTTTTTAATAAAGTAATAATTTATAAGAAGCACATTAATTAATTACATCAAGAAAAAAAAAAAAAAACAAACATTAATATTATATACTAACACGATCATAATTTATCATAACATTAAAGAAACATAAAACGGCATTACTGAAAAACATACATAGCGATCGAGATCCACACGCTTTCATGCTTTTGGCCGGATCAAGTTGCAAAGGTGGCCGGAAGCTAGGTGGTCATGTAACTTACATACATGCATACATACGACGATGTGAAAACCGCAAATTAAACCAATACATTCAGTCAGAGAATTGTTTTACCATCAAGCAGGTCTTTTGCTTAGTTTTTACGGACAAGTAAAAAAAAAAATTAGACTTAATAAATTAATAAATTGGTTCATAATATGGACTAGAATATAACGAGACTCAATAAATCTATTTTAATATCAATTATTTTTTTAGAAAAATATATTTATTTTTTTTTGTTTTTTTGAAACAACATTTTGTTAGTATTACATATAAAATAATTAGTCTTGCACATATGCTTAGGTATTACGTGAACATGATATATTTGCTTATATCAATTGTACTTCATTCACTTACTAAAGAGCATATTAATTAAATAATAGCATTGTATACATGATATATATGAATCTATTATCAATTTTTGATGCTGAAATACCGGAGGAAATTAATAAAAGAATAGGGTGAAACTATTAAAAATTATACAAATAAAGTCCGAATGTGATAGAATTTACCTCATTCATATTGACTTATTTATATTCATTTTCAATGTATATGCACAGTGAGGTTGATAGGGTTGCACACATAAAACGTTACCAACATTTTGGTTGGATGAAAATAATGTTGGTCCATTTTTAAATCTGCATATTCATAATTTGGTAGAGAGGCTAACTTAACTACCAAAATGTGCACAAATTAATGTATCATACTAATAATTAGTGAACACACATGAAAGTGAACTTATCATTATAAACAATTATAATTTTTCACGTCAATTTGTGCTCAAATTGTTAATGTATAATGCACATCACATAATTGTTATGTAAAAGCTCAAGGCACATGAAAACATTATGATAAAATATAAAAAAATAATATCTGTATTTGATTATTGATTATTAATTAAAGCTAATCTTAATTTATAATTCTTTTATTTAATTTTTGATATGCCGAATTTATATCTCAACAACAACCAATTTCCAAACAAAAGGAAAGCATGCGTGTCACAATTTGTGAGCTAGAGCTCCTCGTTGAGTCACACGGCCTTTACCGTATCCCCTTGTGCTTAAACTCATAATATGCTGAGCTCATAACCTCTTTTTATCACATTCCCCCTTTGCTGTACCATGCTCATCAATTTCCATTTCAACTTGATACATACTGTCCAATTTTCATTTCTTAATAATTTACAAGAGATACTTTACATTACATGTAAATCATTACATTAATAAAAATAACCATTATCCACATAATTTCATGATTCTGGATCAAGTTGCAAAGATACGAGGTGGTAAAATATATGGCAGAAGTGAAAACTGCAGAGTTTCGGCTCCAAGCAAACCAACAGAGTCGGATAATTGTGCGAGCAGGTTTTTCGTTTACCTTTTTACTGAAAAAAGGATCCGATTCAAGTTGGATTCAAAAGATGACTCCTAAAACAACCCATTTCCGGCAATCCGAATTAGTAGCTACAGTTGAACTTTTAGATGTTGCAAACTCAGTTAACAAAAATGACGACATAATCATTCTACATCCAACTACTAACTCCATACTCTCAAAATGCTAGCTCAAGTATTATGTGTCTACGTATATACATGAAATCGACGAGTCAGCGAAACACTTCATTTCCTATTTTTATTATTCGTCTGAAAAAAATTGATTTATAAGAGGACAGGTAAAAAGATACATCACATACTTAACAAAATAAATAAATAAAACAGAAAATTACTCCGACCTGCCGGACTTGAACCGACAGCCAAAGGATCAAGCAATTTCAGGATTGGAAACCTGCTCATCGTCTAATCCTTTTGCTCTTCCATTTGAGCTAAGGTCGGTCTAAAGCTAGGTTAAAGATTTTTGTCTAAATCCTTATGCTCTTCCATTTGATATAAGACCGGGCTTTAAAAGTAAAACTTATGTTAGAGATCTACCCTACTCCATGCAGTGTACAGAATTTCAGCTCACCTTTTGGCCTCGCAGTGTACACATAATTTTGGATACTCTTACCAAATCTTCGGCTTCACGACTTTTTTTGGTCTGGTCTTAAAAATTATTCCCTCCGTCCCATTTTAAATGTCCTAATTTTTTACTTTTGTGGTCAACTTGAACAATCTAGGAATCAATATATCATCCCGCTTCCACAACCCCCTCCCCACCCTCTTACAAAATTTCCAAAAAAACAAATTGTTTTTGAAATCCTAAAATCAAACCTTAAAACCCTAAATTTAAAGTATCATAAATTCATAAATTTTAATTGAACAAACTCGAATGTTGTAAACTACCTAAATAAATTCTCTGTAAAACATTTGTCAATTTTTAAGATTTTGCAAATTAACCCTTAAAATTCGAGATCAATCTCTTTTTTTGGAACAGTACTCTCCCACTATTTGTTTTAAATATGGGCGAGACACTACTTTGACAACTGTAAACTACATATAATTTATAATTTTGTGATTTCAAAAATTTAATAAATGTGCATAATTATTGATTTTAGAAATGGTCAATTTGACCATGAAGGTAAAATTAGGACATTTAAAATGGAACAAAAGTAGTCACACACAAGTGGAGGCAGTTGTTTAAAGACTGAAACACCTCTAGTTGGTTCAATTACTCGAGGGCCAATGATCCACACAGATGACTTATACCATTGCACTGGCCAAGTATTTTATCTGTTAGTTCCCATGAAATAGCTCTTCCAACAACACAAAAAATTAAGAACTTGCCTGATAAGGAAACAAAGACTTCTATTATCTACTCTCACTCTCACTCTCACTCTCACTCTGTCTGCTAAAGGACGCTCAAGTTCTACAAAATATTGTCCTTCAAATAATGGCTTAAATACAAAAATAAAAGTTCAAACATGGGGCAAAAACTATTTACCACGTATTTTCATCATAGTTTTTTGGGTGCACTAGAAATGCATTAATCCAAATACAAGAATAAAATTGAAACTTACTTTCCCTCTCCTCTAATTTGACTTTCTTAATTTTTGTAGGAGTTGTAGTAACTCATCCTTCAGGAAAAGGACGGGTGTCTATATTTATCTATAACTTTTACTGTTTCTGGCAATGAGAATGAGATAATGATTATTGGATCCTTTACTTATTTTTATTTATTTTTTGCATTTTCTTGGTCATCTACAAAGTCCATCTAAATAAGAGAAAAACTCATTATACAATGATATATTGTGTCAAGCTTTCATTTTTTCCAGATTTTCTTGGTTCTGATATTGCTTTTATAAGTTTGCCTGAGTCTAGCCTTTTGTGCCTTCTTCAATAAATTGTCTACTTATTGGGAAAAAAAGCAAGGAGAAAGAAATTGTTACTCGTATTAATTGCCAATTTTAAAATTAGATTTATTGCACTTTTCGTTTCCGATTGCCAGGTAGTGCTCCTTTTAGATTAAGGATCATTATTATAAGAAAATGAAAACAGGAGAATGGATTAAGCATGTGTTGATACTTGATACCATACAATGGTCCAGAGTTTAACAATGCTACAGCAAACTCTGGAAGGCTCCCATGCTTCTCCTTGCCTATGCTTCTTTCCTCATTATTTGTTCGCATACAGTGTCCCCCGTTCCAAAATATAAAAGCAAAAACTACACGAACAAAATGCATTATCTTCAAAATGAGATCATTTCTTCAACCATTCCTACAAGCCTCTCTCCCTAAAATCTCTCTAGACTTGTCGAAACATCTCTCACAACATAATCTTTGTATGTGATAATGAAAAATTTATTTTGCTCTTATAATTTGTAATTAATCTAAATAATGTTTGTTATAAATGTCTATAAATGAATAATAAAAATAAAAACTCACATGGGTAATCTATATATATTGAGTTGTTAAGAGGATATATATATTCTTCTTAATACTTAATTTTTTAGCAAAATGCTATTATATTTTGGAGCAGAGAGAGATCGATAACTATTCTCTTCAAATAATTACCTTTCCTCTCTGCGAGTACAAGCCTTTAGTTGATAGTTAGAATTTTTAGTGATCTTTGCAATAGTGTTAAATTGCCACATTTCATCTCAGTACCACAAATTACCATATTAGTTGTGGACTTCACATGAAGGCCTGGGCTAATATAAAAAAGTAACCGGGCAGATAAGGAAACACATACCAGAAGGCCCCCACCAGACCTCCACCATAGCTGTCCAAATAGAGGTGCTACCTCGACAATTTTTTCTTGGTTCAAACTACCTTTGACATACTCCTGCACCAAAAAGAATTGGAAGAAAAGGAAAAAGAAAGAGTAACTAATTAAAATTTTAATTTTATATCAGCCAAGAGTAACTAATTAAAATTTTAATTTTATATCAGCCCAATTATCTAACGTAAAAAAAATTGGCAAAGAAAAATGTCATAATATATCATCATAAAGCTACTGCTGACAACCCCAAATCCTACTTAAATCACAAACATTCTCTTCAGCTTTGAGAAAACTAAGACAAAGATTAATGAATTGGTAACCATGAAAAATTAGTGTCACCAATGTCCATACCTTTATGTTTTAACAGGTGTTTATAAGTTACTGATATATCTTTACCAGTACAATCATAAAACAGGTAATCTGAAGGCATGGTTTCTATCATAGTGAGCATAATAGAGCACTAGGAATATATGAGCTCCATAGTTGGTTAATCTACAAAGACAAAACTTATTAATTAACATCCACTCACACATCTGACACTTGATATTACAACTTAACGGCTTTTCAAAAAGAAAAATTCAAAATGTTCACGTATTGCCTCTTATCTACAATTCCAATAAATTAAAGAGGTGATGAGGCTTACACAGACCATTATGGACAACTAAAAGGTAAAGAAGTACCAAAAAACGTCTGGAAGAAACAACGCAAGATGATTAATGGCATTGAAAATTGTCGGCAGTTTTTGGCTATTGCAGTAACAATTTTACGATTTGATCATGTTAAACAGTCTGAATTTTACGCAACCTCACATTTGATGAGCAAGAAATTACTCCACCTATACGCATTTAACAGTCCCAGGGAACAAATAGTTACGTTAATGAATTATAGAAAAATATCAAAGGGAAGTCTGGTAAGTTTTTTATATTTGATATTAAGGACCAAGTAAAACAGCATGCCTGTATATAAGACTAATACTAATTTTGCCACACAGGAACAAAAAAAAAAACAAAAAACCAAAAAAACAACAACTACCAATTTACAGTTTTTAAGAGAAAATTTCATATGCAACTAAAAAATATCTACAAGAATACGCTACATGAGTATGTCATTGATCACTGAGAATAATGTCAAAATCACAATGCAAAAATATCATCAGAGAATCATCATCCTGCCTATAGAAG
This sequence comes from Pittosporum tobira, assembly GCA_032359685.1. Classification (NCBI taxonomy): domain Eukaryota; kingdom Viridiplantae; phylum Streptophyta; class Magnoliopsida; order Apiales; family Pittosporaceae; genus Pittosporum; species Pittosporum tobira. The sequence goes on from JAUMHB010106236.1 coordinate 19,454, forward strand.
ACAGCGATACAACCTGAAAAAAGATAAAGTGCCATCATAAATACAATATGATGCAGAAGTTCATCGCTTCAAAAAACTTAAGGTCTCCAATCACTTTATAAAATAAGATATCAAATCTCACTTGTCCATACAATGAAGGGAAAAAAAAATCTCTCAAACAAACATCTCTAATCTTGTTTGCTATTCACCAAACCAAAATGTTTTTAAGACCAGTAAGATTCTTTTCTTTACGATGGGCAAGTTATAGGGATCACAATTAGCAACACTGAGGTTATTATTCCTCAAGGCCTCTGGCATTTATCCCATTCTTGGGGTTCTGACAAGGAAATGAAATATTTCCACGGAAACAACTATATCCCACATTTAAGTTCAAAATTAACCTCAGGAATTTGTGCTTCTTTCAAAACCTTACCCAACATTATAAAACAAGGGAGAAGTGTTACTCTTACTGATGTTATGAAAAATAAAAAACTTGTCACTGTTCATAAGAACCACCACTCCACCACCATCAGCACATAACTCGCTGCATCACCATTGCCGCCATTAACTGCTACAAATTCAATCATTGCAAATCTCAGCCATCAACAATCCAAACCAGCACCACCAGATCCGGCCTCCACCACAACACATCTTCTTCAAGCACACACCCAAACCACTGGCCATCCAAATCAAAGCCATAGCCCCTGTAATTGGATCTCATCAAACATCCAAACCCTAATCGTCACTATATATTACCACGATCTCCAGCCACCACCATCAAAGCAAGCTTCCATATCCACCATCATCTTTGCCGAAAATTAGAGGAAAAAATAAATGGAAAGGTCGCTGTTTAGAGAGATGACACCTTCTTGGATGGAGAGTCGGCGAAATCTGCATTAGTTGGCTGCGGCGGTGGCAGAGTTAGGGTTTTTACTGAGAGTGGTGGTGGGTGGCAGACAGGTGACGATGGATTAATATATATCTCTTACTAAAGGATGTAATGTAAGCAGTGTAACTATTGTAAATGGGGACTATTTTTTTATTTTTAATCTTCTTTTTAAGTGTAAAACAGTATATGAAAAATTGTCCATAAAGCCTGTCACTATTTTAAGGCATCTCTAAATTTGGAAAGGAGGGAGTATTTATGTAATTCTAATGGATTATTACAGACTTGCAATGACCCCCGTGTCATCACTGACCTTGCACAGTAACTGAACTTTCAAATCTTACATTACCTTTTCTCTTCTCAAAAAGATACAAACAGAAGGCCATCAAAATGTACAACGCCCTTAGTTTAGCCGCATGAACTTCCCAATAGTAGAATAAATGTTCTCTTTTCATTAGGTACAAACATCTTGGCAAGAGGTACAATCCCCTTCACTTAACTTGCCCAACTTAGTTAATCCGCTATATGGTTTAGTGTTACCTTCTGTGAACCATAATTATTTAGGGATTAAGGCGAAGCACTACAGTGCCCGGATCCTAAGCACAGAGGCGATAAGACGCTCACAATCTGCATTTTATATACACACGCACACGGACACACGCATCATATATATATATATATATGGCGTAATCCTTACTACCAAGGAGTCAAGGCTGCAGTCTCATTAAGGTGCTCACCCACCGCCTGGACGCCAAGCGTCACCTAGGTAACGCTTAGGACACCTTGATAAGTATGCTGTGATCCCAAACCAAACTTCAGCTCACAAACTAACCGAAGAGAGACAACTACATATTTGTCAAAGAAATAAAGGGTTCTTAAATAAACAACATATAAGGATAAAATGTACATATCAACATAGTTTCAGAAAGGGGAATGATATTTCCACAACAAAAATTGATATTCTGCCAATATTTTCCTCACATGGATAGAAAGTGGGTCAAACATTCAAGTGAGATGCAACCTTGCGAAAATATCAATTCCCTTTGAGTCAGGTGAATGACAATTCTTAGCATTACATGAAATACATAGAGAGAAGAATCCAAACCAAATCTTAAACTCTTTTTTCATATCCTTTTAAAATTAAGAACAAGTCTCCACCTAACTTGCCCTGATCTACCAAAATGCATAAAGTAATGACCAGATTGAGCTAGTTAATAGACCAAAATGTTAACATTGTAGACAACAAACTGGCTTTTAACTGGTGCCTATTAAATCTGAAGGCCACACCTATTCGAGGTCCCTAAGAATAGCATTTGGGATGAAGGAAAATAAAAAGCAAGGTCAAGGAACCAGCCACAAACCTATGACGCCGCAGCATAAGCTCTAAATCATTGCCTGTGGAAAAGGAATATAGAAATTGAATTATAAGAAGTAAAAGATTCAAATGTAAAACAAAGCGCAGTAAAGAAGCACATAACATACCGGACAGTAACTCCTGGAGCTCCTTAGTTCAGTGATCCACGACACCTTCAGAGAAACATACAGGGTTAATAGGGAGAGTTAATTTTAAACCGTTAGTACCTCCGTTCCAACATCAGAGATGTTTATTCCTTTTTGGTTCGTTCCAAAATTAGTGATAGATCTCTACTTTAGTACAATAAAATACATGGTATTCCAAAATTATTAAAGTTCGTACCCAATGCACAAGGCTCCTGCTAGTAGCGAGGCTTTGGGGAAGGTCAGATGTACTCAGCCTTACCTCTATTTATCAATGAAAAGGCTGTATTCCAAATTAATTACTTCATTATAAATATTATGAAATTTCACAGCATCTCTAAAAACAGTGTTTTAAAAATATTTTTTTTGGGGATAAAATTATAAAAGGGATCTATTTATAGAAACTGTTGTTTTAAGGAAACTCTAATTTTGGAACGGAGTAAAAAATATTAGATTACTCAATGCTCCAACACTTTCTCTCAACTGATTATTAATAAAGTTATATTAGACATTCTGCTTTTCTTCATCAGTTCAATGCTAGCTCATGATATTTCATCCTAAAAGACTAATCAATCATTACAAAAAGACCAGAAACTAATAAATTGCATAGTTATGAACATAACAAGAAGATATTAAAAAAAAATAAAAAGAATCCATCATACCTCTTAGAACCGCAGTTGCAGGGTATCTTTTCCACCTCCAATGGAAATTTGTAATTGTATGTAATTTCTTCACCAGCACGTATGCGCCGCTTTGCATAAATGAAAATCTTTTTCTGACCCTCAACACAGATGACCTTGGTATAGCAATTAGGCTGCAAGAGCCACATAAGGAAAGACCACACCAGAGTCTTAACTTCAAAGGACTAAGAGTAATAAATTGAATTGACATATAGCCAAAAAGGAAACAAAAAATAGCAATAACTTGATGCAGCTACCTTACAAGAATGGTTTATAAATCTAGCAATCCCACCACGCCTTGTAGCATCAACCTGCAGATAATAGAATATATATATATTAAATGATAATGTCCTACTTTCCTTGCCCCCAAGTCTTTCATTTTCACAGATAATTATTTCTTAACAAAATGCCCTGAAATGATCTTAACTTGGTTAAATTAACACAAATTGGTAAGTCATGAACAGTAATAGAACTGCCTAAAAGTCACTCAGCAAGAAGCATTCAGGGGATCAGCAGGCTGGCAAACTTAATATGAACTAGCAAAACTCTAGGAAATACCAAGTAATAGAAAGATAACCAATCATAGGAAGAAGAAATATAGACATGAAATAGGCCCTGCATAAATCTTAGCTTTCAATGTGTATTCCTGAATAATCTCATTTTTCGGTTATTCAACCATTTCATTTACCAAGTTTAATGTTCGCCATATTAGTCAACATTTATATGTTTCCATGCAACAAGAAAAAAAGGCAACCAAGGATTCAACTTATCACAAACAAATGTAACACGGTACTGGTAATCTTATCACTAAAATTATGATGTTTCACTTACCACATAACCATCATCCAGTCTAAAAAGATAACTGCTCCCAATTCCCATCTTCTCATAATGGCGTTCACGTATATCAGATACCTGAGAAATAACATAAAATTATACAGAGATTCTAATTAAGGTTATTACTAAAATTACAAAAAGCATCAGAGGAGAGGACATATAGCTAGGGTTATAAGTTTATAACTACAACCAAGCTGTATATAAGGTAAATGATAATATAGTGACCAAGGGATATGTTCCCTGGGCCCAATTTGGGTTGGTATATGGAAGGACGACTATGTTCATGGTGAACATCCTCAACAATTTCCATGCTACCACCTGGGCTCCCTGCTTGGCCCCGAGTAACTCAAATTTGGGTTAAAGAAAGGGGGATTTTATGTTAATCCCGCAACATGTCCTGACCAGTTTCCTTGCCGCCACCTGAGCTTCCAACTTGGCCCCGAAGGCAGCCAGCTTTCGATTTCTTTTCTGCTAGCAATTAAAATATGCACCTAGTGGCAAAAAGATGATGGTAAGCTTACACGAGGCGGATTAGTTCTCCAACATATTCAATCACAAAATCTTCTGCATCAATCGGCTCCAATGCAACCAGGCCCCAATCATGTATCTTGCTTCTTTGAAAACGTAGACGTTTCTTTCGCGCCTAACAAGAAAGATAAAATAATAGAAATGCAATGTCATACTCCCTATGTTTCAAAATATAAGATTACTTTAAAAACTCAATTTTAAACATTTTCAAATCCAAATTGAAATGAATTTATGAGATTCTAGTTAATACAATTGTGAAAATTGTAAATTATCTGGAAAATAAAAAAAAAAAAAATTCCATACAGATGGATTCTTAGCGATTTGAATTTGAAAATGTTCTAAACTGACTGTTCAAAGTACATAGAATCCACTTATATTTTGAAACAAATTGATATTTCTCTTACCTTCAGTTGAGTAGCTTTCAAAAGATCAGCACCTTCTGCTGCGACAAGAAGATTCCGCAACTTAACCCTGTTTGTTCTTGCAGAAAGGCCCCTAGCTTGGGCGAACTGAGAACCAGTACTCTCTAAACCCGTATATTGAGCATGAATATGTTGACTTCCCCTAACGCGAGCTCTTTCAGCAGCAGTTGCATTTGTTGACCAGCAGTGCCATTCCCAACCATTGATTGAAGAACGGGCACATCCAACAGATCTGAGGCACAATGTAGATGCGCCAGATTTACTGTTCTTGGTCTTCTGCACAGCTAATTGTTTGACTGGTGTTTGCTCGGCAGCAGCATTTGCCACTTTTTGTATTTTTCCACGGCGTGCAATATCATTCACAAGATGTTTTCTTTTCAGATTCGAAACCTCAGTTGCTGTGTATGAAAAAAATAAATTCATGGAGACTGGAAGGTAAAGAGCAAAATATATAGTGGAGATCAAATAACTAACAAGAAACCCAAAATAACAAGAAACCCAAAAAACGGAGGGAAAAAAAAACGGTGTGGAACATGGTAAAATTTAGAATACGATAATTACATCGTAGTAGTATTTTGGAAGGCTCACCAGAAGCTGCCCACTCAGATAAGCATCCCAAATTTCTCCTAGTCAACCTATTCTGGGGGTAATATATGTATTTTGCAATCATGAAAGATAGTTCTGAAGGTCCTGAGCTGGAACTCCTTCGATTTTCACTAATATTGTCAAACATAGCAGGATGATAGCCATGTTTCTCTTTATTCACCTTACTTGCTGTCTTCTGAAAAAAAATCCAAAACTCAGGTAAAAATAGAAGAGAGAAATTGTTCAGAAGAAAATGCGGAAAGCAATAGTAAGAAATCAGAAACCCTACCTCCATATAGTCAAAGCTGTGTTTTCTCGAAGAACACCATGATGTCAAAACCTTGTCAAGAGCATCATCAATAAACAAGTACATGCACTCTGCAAGTACATCATCATGTAATTTCTGTCAGCACATTGCCATTGTAACATATACAGCAATTTTCGGGGAACACTCATGTAATCTGGAGGAACGGACTTTGTCCATTCGTAATGGAGCAACAGTTTCAGGCTTATTCTCAAATCCAGGAGGGTCCAGCTCATCAATATCTTTATCCATAACAATATCTTTCAAAAGATAGCACATTTTTAGATGTGTTCCTGGTGGATAGCCACATAGAGAATTTTTTTCACGTACAGAAACTATGTTTGCATGGTCATTGTTTGCTGACTGTGATGAAGCCGGGCATTTCTCAGATGAAATTGCCTTCTGAACAGAAGGATATTTGGCCACCTGAAAAATTAAGAAAAAAATATGAACAGCAGCTAAAAATTGAAAATTGACTGAACTATCAATAATATTTTGTTGACAATTCTTCCTTCAATTCATCATCTTCTTGAGAACCAACTATTTGCCTCACTTGTTCATCCACTATGGCTTCAAAATACTCGGCCATATCCATCTTTGCAGATGAATGGAGATCATGTTCTACAACCCCCAGGATACTGGACCATAGTTTCCTCTTCTTCCAGGCAGAAGAATACTCCACAATATCATGAAATACGGAATTCCACAGGACTTGCAAAGAAGAATCAAAGAGCGTACGACAGATAACCATGTAGGCATCCCAAAAATTCTGGACGCTTCCAACATATTTCATTAACCTTGCAGGATTTCTACTAGTCAGAGATCCCTGCTCAGAAACAATACTAGATACTGGTTTTTCAATCCCAAGTGTACTAGTCTGATTGACCGCTGCAAATTTAAGCTGCGCGTTGGCTTTCTTCGAGGCAACACACTCCACAATTACATGGCTAATAATCTCATCTACCATAACTCTGCGTGCCATTTTCATGATTCCGCAATGCAGTTGATAGCAAACTTGTTCAGAAATTTCAGATATGAAGCTCCGTAAAGATCTAGTCTCTGGATCCTGGTCCTTGGATTTAGAGATAGTTTCAAGTCCATCTGTTCTCCAAGTGTCAATCACAGATTTTAAAATGAAGAGCTTAAACTTATTGGTAGCATGATATATCTGCACATTAGCATCATAACATTAGGTAAGAGGCAGAATAACCAGGAAGTAATTATATGAATCAACGATATACACATATAGACGCATCAGTTTAAAGTAAATTTTCACAGTTCAATGAACAAACATGTGAATGAATAGCATAAAGATCCCAAAAGAAAAAGGTTAGGAACCACAACAAATAGCACCAGCCTTACATATTAGGAAAGTGAATTATAATAATTGAACTGTGGAACAAAAGAAAGTTTATTTGATGAATTCCATGGATTCATAAGAACAACAAAATCATAAGGAACACAGGATTAGCATGTCAACACTTACGAAGATTCAAGTGGTATATTCTTTCGGCAATTACAAACTAATCACATTTTGTAATTAACGTTACTCCTTATTTGAAAAAACTGCATCCCTTTATTTCCTTTTACTTAATATTTTGTCTATAGATCCAGGTTAGTCATTTGTCAATAGGAGTTGATGTGGGTGCGATAGCTCCACTAAACTAACCATTGAGCTCCACTAAACTAACCATTGAGCTCAGAATATGATAGTCTTCTTCCTAAGATCTAGCCTTAGACCTTCACAAGGTAGCAGAGATTAGTTCACTAATGTTTATATCTCGCAAAATTTAAGGTCCAGAAATTACATAATCTATTACAGTTAAAGTGCAAAAGTCGACTCTCTTTTGCCCATTATGCCATTGACTAGTGTCCCCACTCCCCAGCCCATTAAGTGTCTATAGCATCAATATTATCAAAATAAATCGATATCCACGCGCCCTAATTTTCATAATTTAAGAACTATATTAGTTAAGGAACAAATGAGCAACTGCAATGGCCCAATGTGTTCGCTGACAAGGAAACACTTTGACATTTGAATAGGAAGTCTTGTATTGCTAGGTTACTTACCTTGATTTCCATTAAAAAGTAAACAATCAGGCTAACAGAGCATGCAAGAACAAAGTTAAAACATGATATACCAATTCTAGTCATACGGCTCACCATCAATGAATCGCGAAGATATCCATAGTGATGCCAAGAATGAAGTTCTATAAGAGAGTAAGGCCCATGTTGCCTCCCCTCATCATCGTTAAACAGCCAACATGACTCTTCACCTGACTGAGTTTTTAGAAGGATATGGAAAAGGAAGTTTTAGCAATTGTGAATAAATCACTCTTGATATGTGAACCAATAAAAGTTTATAAAGTTGAGTAAGTGTATAAGAGCATTATTTATTGGAAGTATATACAGAATAGCTAATTCATACAAAGTTACATTACCACTGCCACATATGGATTAGTCGAGCTAGCTGCACCAGGAACTGATATCTGCTTATTGGTGTTAATACTATCAAAGTTGACATATGATTGAAATGCAGCCTGTGAGTTGTAAGATACACTGGTTGTAGCAAACTCTTGTCTGCTCAATGCCAACTCACCACCCGAATGTGTATGAGGATCCGAGGGAGCCTTGATGCCAGAGAAAGAAGCAGTCAAGTATAGAAAGCCTATGGAAACATGATTGGGGAACTGTTTAAAGTATTTCAGGGGCACAGGGGTAATTGAACTCCCATTCATAATGGGGTATACAGAAAGCTCATCCGGTAAGAAACCAGTAAACAGCCCCTGGTATTACTGCTCCTGAATGAAAGGCCCACACATTTGACCTTGTTCATTGACATACATCCATCCGCTCACGAAAGCAGGAGAGGCATAGACAGTGCATGTGTTTGTTGAGTAGGAAGGTCCTCCGGCATCCGACAGCTGTGATATGTTGTCATTACAACCATTTGCTTGGCAGCTCAATTCCATGGCAGAGCTCAAGCCAACCTGACCGTCACAATTCCAGCAAGATGAAGAATTATGAATGCAACCCAAACAAGTATTGCTCAGCTCCATGGACGATGCAGCACCACCATGACTGGTTAGTTCTACACATATATGTGAAGATAAATGTTGGTGAATCGATTCCGACACCTTAAGTCTCTTTCTAGAGAACAAATTCTGGCCATATTCATGGAGATGGGTTTCTGAATCAAAAGCGTCCGTTTTAGTTTCAATGCGGCGAGTCAAAGAGACCATAACTCTTCAAGTAGCTCTTGGAGCCAATCTGGTTACGAATGAATACTTAGACAGATCACACAGTTATTTTCGGTCCTGATTACTATTGCACCAAAAATATATACTTTTGTGAGAAATGGTGCATCTCAGAATAATTAGTAATGTAATAGCAGTCAATTTTCAGATACAAATTGTTCCTTTCGGTACTGAAAAAATTGTTTTTTTTAACTAATAGTAACTTTCAAAACAGTAGTTTACAATTTTTAAAATTGTATCAACTATATAATCAAATGAATTCACGTCAATTATGAATTTAAAAATGTTCTAAATTGATTTTTCTAAGGTAAAATGCTCTTATAGCATTTTAGAACAGAGGGAGTATTATATAGTATTTGTGAATATATTTGTAATAACATTAAAAAACAATGAGGCCACCGTAAAATATGTAACAAAACACGTTGTTTTCTCAAAAATGCTGATGCTGCAAGTTCAGTATGTCAGTAATTCAGTATCTACCTTTTCCCCAAAACAATAGTTAAAGGACAATCGAAAGATAGTTATGCTCTGACATAACAAATTGGCTACGCAATCAGAGTATCAGAATCACTAACACAAGTTAGATGACTCATTTTAATTCAATTATTAATTTTCTCCTGCAAATTCATGACTGTAAGCTCCAGAAATTATATGCTCCAAACATGAAAAACGAGATATCAATGAATCCATGAGACCATGAATATATATATATATATATATATATA
>JAUMHB010106347.1:0-29144 GCA_032359685.1 Pittosporum tobira
TTATTGATATAAAACTTTCAACTTGAGGAGGGTGTTATTATTATTATTATTATTATTATTATTATTATTATTATTATATTCCAAGTTGGATTATAATTAAATTATTTATTATCCAAATATGTTAAGCATATATAAGACTTCTAATGTAATCATTATTTTACACACAACATATGTCAATTATAATATATCACATTCTTCTACGTTATTTATCAACTCATCCTTCCGTTTGCTTTTTATATCATATCGTTTGTTATATAAGGAGTATATGCATTCTATACAGAAAATTATTAGTATTAAACTCTTTTCTTTTCTTTTTTTCTTTTTAAATACATTTGAAACTAGCTTCCAGGTATCGATAGATGCTAGCAACTTGAAGCTGTCATGGGTTGATCTTTCGACCTTTCACATAGAAAGGGATAAGAGGCAATTATGGTAATTAAATATTAAATTTGTTAATGGAATGAAGCTCTTTCACTTTTTATGAGAATTTTGGGTTGTCCAAGGTGCTATTGGAAAATAATTATTAGGTCATGGTAGCTGAATTCAAATTATATGTCTTGTATTCTAATTTATCTTCTTTCGTATTTTAATTTAACAGTTAATTGTGTATTGTTTAAAGAATTTATTATTTATTAAAATTAATTATTAATAACAAGAAAATATAATAATAATTAAATTAAAATAAAACAGATAATAGATTAGAAAGTGGGATAAAAGATTTGAGTTTACGATTACAACTTGTAAGATAAGTATTTTAAACAAAATGATGTTACCAAAATATATAATGATTTTTCTCTAAACAATAATGGTACCCGTTAGGTCATGCAATACTACGGCCCCCGTAAAATTCTTGTTTTGAAACTTTGTTACTTCTCTGTTTCAGTAAAAAAATAACTTACAGGTTTTTAAATTTATTTTTTAGGGTTTAAGAATCTGTTGCCATATCCTAAATGGCAGGAGAGACTGGTTTCTATTTATAATTTAAGAAATCAGAAAAAATATAGATTTGCTCGTGGATATATTCTGGTTGGATAATCTCTGAACTTCGAAGGTAGAAGTGTAAACGAGTCGAATATTGACGTACTCAAATTCTATTCGTATAATTAACGAACTTGAAATGAAATTTTTATATATCTCATTTACCTATCGAATCAAGACCGAATACAAATCTAGCTCCAGTAATTTAAATTTTTTGAGCGAATACAATTAAATATCAATATAAAAAAATAATTTGATAAAATCCAAATAATTTATCAAATTTTAAAATATACTCATATTCTATTCGTTAATATTTTGAATCGAGTTTAAATCGAACTTTTAACCAAATAATTTTAAATAAATTTCAAATATTTTAATTCTATTTATAATCTTATCGAAGGATTGTATATTTATATTCATGCTTGGGCCCAACGTATTAAGAAACAATAAAAATAGCCTGTTGGGCCATTACAATTGTCCTTCAGGGGTTCTCGGAGTTTCGACGTATTGATCAAGTAGCCCATGCCAAAAGATTTACTACACTCTTAATTATTAAAGGGAAGACGATTCAACCCTGTTTCGAATGTATTATAATTTATTTTTATAAATAATTTATTTTAAATATATTAATTTTTATTACTTTTTTTTAAAAAAAATATAAATTAAATATAATAATATTTTTAATTTATTCAAAAATTTTGATCAATAAGAGTTTTTTTAGTTTATAATTTATTTTAATTAATAAATAAATTTTAAATTGTTTCAAATAAATTGTGTCAAACATAAATTCCGTGTGCCCATTTTTTTTTTCATTTATAAATGATCCACATTCTACTATAATATCGCATTTTCATCTATGACATATTCTTTCTTAATTATATATTGGTTATTTATAATTAAAAAAATCCAAAAAAATATAAAAAACAATTTAAACAGTAGAAGTATTCTCACAATCACTATCTTGTTTAATGTATGTAAGATATTTCTGATTTCAAAAAAAAATTATGAAATTTTTTTAAATGGAATTTTATGAGATTTGAACTCATAATCTATCTTTGTAAATATTTTTATCATAAATTAAATAATTTTATCAAAAAGTTCCTTATCACCTGATCAATTCATTGATGTTAAAAAAGTAGGTAACTTCGATATTTGTATCTAATCCAGACAAAATGGAGAGTTTGAGCTAGTAACAATAAACAGTCTACCAATACAGCAATACTCGGTTGTTTTGGTCATCGAAGGAACGATAGAAAATGCCAAATTTGGTCTAACGTATAAGAAACTTGAATCCAAAGCACGCGTTACTTTGTAACAGCTTAAAATATATTTAATTAAATAAATTAAAGCTATTATTATTTTTAATTTTAATTTTTTAAAAATTAATAAAAATAAATATTTTAGAGATAATTTATTTTTTAAAATAAATTATAATTAATTTTAAACAGAATTTAATTGTGAAAGGGAGAAAATTATAATTATTATAAAAGAAAAAAGAAAATAATTAATTAAAAGGAGAGACAAAGAAATTGGAGATGTGACAGGTTGGCACCACCTCAAAACTGAAAGGAAAGTGGAGAGATAAGATTTGGAGTGAAGTCAAGACATTCACCTGGCTGGCAGCATATGTTCATACAGTGTAATCTATGGGCTTTGTTTGTTTTAGAGAAAGAAGTGTTTATTTTTTGAAAATGGAAATGCTTTTTTTCGGTAAAAGGGAAATGATATAGTAAACACAAAAAACACAATTTCAAGCACTCTCTTTCTTTCTCTCTCTTTCAAGATTTATTCTCTCTCCTCTCTCTTTCTGATTTTCTCTCTCCTCTCTCCAGAAGGGGAAACCCTAAAAGAGCTGTTTACCCACACAGGTAAGTTCTCTCTCTCCGTCTCTCTCTTTCTCTCTCATAAAAATCTATACATTTCATTATCTCTCCACTATTTGTACTGTCTTGCATGTCATTCCATTCTTGTATATATGTTTTATTGTCTTTATACATAAAAATACCAGATCTGAATCTTGATCTTGTTTTTTTAACAGATCTATAAATCTTCATGTTATATGCTTTTTGATATATCCTATATATCAATTGGTTGGGCAGATCTGATTTTCAACTTTGAGATTTTCAATTTTTTCAGCTCTGGGATCTGTATTTAAAATCTGAAGTTATAATTTTTCTTGAAAGTTTACAGTAATCTATTTATTTGGAATTGCAATTTATATCTTATTCTTTTTGCAAATTTTTCAATACCCACCTATTAGATCAGCATTTAAAACCTACAGGTTTAATCTTTATTGGATCTCATTCATTCATTCATGTGAAATGTTATTGCATCATTCATTTGCTGCTGTTATTTTGTGGGTCTATCTTGTTTGAATCTCATTTTTGTATTGTTATTGTTTTTGGCAATTTTTGATATTTCCTGTATTTGAAATCTAGAGTCTTTATTGGAATCTACATTAAGCATTTATCTGCCGCTGATATTTTCTGGTGTATCATCTATCTTGAAGTTTTTCTTATTATTGTTTCTGCAATTTCCCCGCCCCTGAGATCTGTATTTGAATCTTAAAGTTTCAGTCTTTATTGGAATCCATTGCAGGATTCATTTTTGCTGCTAGAAACTTTTTTCATTTTCTAAAATCTTATTCTTTCTGCATTTTTTTCCTGCAATGCCAGTAATGGATCTTTTGAAATTGTGTGATTCATTTGATGGTGATCTTTCTAGCTACTGTTCGGTTATTGGAATGTGTAGCTGTTCAAAATCAAATTTTTTGTTGGATGGTCTGTGATGGCATCTTATGATTGATTGCACAACGTTCAAGTTTAGATCTGTTTGGATGATGGTTGGAACGGCTTTAGTGTGTAAATTAGAAAGGTATTTAATATTTATGTTGTTGGTTGCTAAAATTTTGTAGATTGAATGGACGACGACGGAGGACTAAATATGCGTAATTGGACTTACTATGACCACCACTATAATAAGCCTACCAATCTTAATCTGCACCTTTTCCCATCAATTGATAGCCGGGTACCAAAACCTTTCCCATCAATTGATAGTCGGGTGCCAAAACCCTTCCTTGGGCGCGAGAATTCTGTTATGATGAACCAGAATGGGAGTTTTCACCCTCGGGATTGCCTTGTGTCTGAATCTCCCATGCACATGGATCCTGTGAGGGACAGTTGGGTGAACTCCAGGGAGAGATATGTCCAACACATGTTTTTAGGAAATTCTGGTTATGGAGGATTTCTTGAACATCCAGCACCTCAGACCTTGCAGATTTTGCCACATCAGCAGCAGCCCCCTGAGTTGACCAAGGATGCAGTGGTGCTTGTGGAAGATTCAGCTGTGAAGAAAGAAGGCAGGAGCCCTACAAAGAAAAGGCAAAGTGTTAACTCACCAAAACCTCCAAAAGCAAAGAAGCCAAGAAAAGGCCCTTCTGGTCCAAAGGAAAATGGCAATTCCTCTAATCAGCGTCCTAAACCAGCAAAGAAGAGTGTCGATTTGGTCATAAATGGGATGGATTTGGACATTTCGGGTATTCCTATACCAGTTTGCTCGTGCACTGGTACTCCTCAGCAATGTTATCGATGGGGCTGTGGTGGTTGGCAATCGGCTTGTTGCACCACTACAATATCAATGTATCCCTTGCCAATGAGCACCAAAAGGCGTGGATCAAGAATCGCTGGGCGGAAGATGAGTCTGGGTGCATTCAAGAAGGTTTTGGAGAAACTAGCCGCTGAAAATTATAATTTTGCTGATGCAATTGACTTGAAGAGCCATTGGGCCAAGCATGGTACCAACAAGTTTGTCACAATCAGGTAGATTTACGATTTGGGAATGGTCACTGGAATTCCATCGCAAATGTGGTTGGCTTTACCTGTATATATGTCTGTGGCTCTTTGTTGAAGTTCTTGGTACTTCTTAGTCCATGAATGGTTTCAGGCATGATGCATGATTTGCCAAACCTAGACATCTTGAGTTTCTTAAAACATTGTTTTATTTCTTCATAATTATAATTAAAAGGCAATTTCTGGCCACCAGATGACGGGATTGGGGATGAGTTTTATATTTTCTTTCCATTTTTAGTCAAGTTCTACTCCATTTTGAGAAAGTATGCCTTAAAGTTTGAAGTTATTATCTTCCTGTCACTTTATTATCTGTTTATTGCTCTCTTATTATAGTATTTTATTTTATTTTATTGTCGTCTTGTGGTTTTAAAGCTGTTTAGCTAATTTGCTGAAGTTGGCATTTTGGCTATTGCGCAAGTAAGATTAGAACTACTTCTGTAGATACATCCATTAGGAAGAATAGCCCCCTTATTAATGAACTCTGAAATCCATCATTTTTCATCTATTGAAATATTGACAATAGAACGACTGGAAATATTTACAATGAGGTGGATATGTATGTCACCATGTCTTTTTGTCAAATTCTATTGATAGAGCTTCTCGTGAAACAAATGAGTCAGTGTCCTTGCTATGAGTTATGAAGCGTCATTCCCTGTAGAAGAAGGCACTGCCTTGTAGTCATTGATTAATCAATGATTGACAGATGAATAGATGCAACAAACTTGTGGTTAAGGAGATGAGAATCTCATATAAGTATGTTGTGTTTTTGTTCTATGAGTTACTACTCCTAGTCAAGGAAGACTTAAGAGTTGAGAATATCAAAATTGGAAGCTTATTATGAAGTTTTTGAACAGACAAAAGATGTGATTAAGAGTGCTAAGGGTCATAATTGAATTTATGAGAAAATTAAATGCATATTTTATGCATCTCTTGTTGACGTACTAACCAAATTGCTAGTTTTGAGCAATTAATACTGTGGGGTTTGTCCTCGTAGGGTGGCTCAAAAGCCTGTGTCAGCATCTTCCCAATTGCTCTGTGTTGTCTGGTTAATATATCTATTTTCCTTTTTCCTCGCTTTAATCTACAAGTCCTTGTTGAAATGAAGTTCTCACCTTTGGCCCAAAAAAATGTAGCTGCCTAATTTTGCAGCCGTGGTGGTGTGGTTAGTTGTTGTCTCAGGCCATGCTTTCCGGTAGTTATTCAGGAGCTGACGCAATTGGTTATAGAAATACTAGGTTGAGGATATCGTTTGGCTATTTTACTTTCTGGAGATTTTTGCCTCTAGCTTTCCTAATTTGTTGATTGCATTACACTGCTACGCAGACGTGGTGCATTATGGTTGTTAAGACCATTGCAATAGAGCTTGGAATTGAGAGTGGTGAGTGCATTATTCTGTGCATGGTAGGAATTTATTTACACTCATACGTGTTCACTTGTCCTTGTGTTTGTTTCCTCGTTTGCTACAACTTAGTTGATAGATTTTGCAAATATTAAAATATATGTTTACAGCGAGTGGTTAATTTAATGTGGTGTTTGTGATGGTAAATTTTAGGACGTTATGTCTATATACCGTCGTTAAAAATGGAATTATTTTTGTAGACGAACAAAAACGGCGAGGGTAACTGGGTAGTGTAACTCGAACTGGGTTTTGGAAAGAGGATCTAGTTGCCTATGTGGTCCCCATCTGAAATGTAAATGTGATATTTCAAATTTGTGGGTCCATTAATACATGTATTAGAGATTGAAAATTGCCTCTCCGGGCATCCGTGGACTTGAAAGACGTGGGAGCTGAAGCTAAACTTTTAAACATTTTGGAAAATATAAAAATTAATATTTCTATTTGAACTAAGAAACATTAAATTGAAAGGTCTGTATTGTGCGCCATATAATTCTTCTTAATGACTTTTTAAGTACCTCCTTTGTCCTAAAATTAAAGAAGAAGAGATACGTAACGTGTTTGTTTTAATGAAATATATATGTGAAATCAAAAAAAATTGGATTTAAAATTAAGTTATTTTATTTTAATTGATGTTAAAATTAATATTATCAGTTATATATAAAATATTAGTACTACATATAAACTTCGAAAGTTCAAAAATTTAATAAATTTATATTATAATTTAAATTTTAAAATTTTATAAATTTAATTTGATAGAATTTTAAAATATTTGTAATTTTAGGAAAAAAGGAATATTTTCAACTTGAAAAGCAAAAAATTTACTACTGAAAGAAGGATGCCTCCAATTTCTGGATGGGGGTAGTATATTATAATATGGCTCTTGAAACTTTTAATTACTCACGAAAAATGTCCTATTATATCTTCCTTCTTACAAAATCTTAAAATTTAAATTTAAATTATTATTTTTATTAAATGTCAAAATAAATATTATAACTTACATACAAAATATTACTACTTTAAAGTTTTGAAAATTTGACAGTTTATATTATAATTTAGATTTTAACATTTTAAAACTTTAATTTAATAAAACTCAAAAATATTTATTATTTTAGGACTGAGAAAATAAAAAAATAATTTTATTAATGAAGAACCCCAAAAAAAAAAAAAAAAACCGACAAATTAACCTTAATTGACCTGCGTCCATAAGGGGTTAATCCTTTTTATAGATAGATAGATAGATAGATAGATAGATAGATTTGCTTTTTGTCGTTGTATTATGAAGAGTTTCATTAGACTGCATTTCTATTTCGAAGAGAGTGTAATGTAAGATGTGAGCATGGACAACCTTATTAGTATATTATTTCTGGATAATTAAATAAGAAAACAACAATGTAAGATCCAAGAAATAATAAAAAGGTGAATTTCCCTGAATTGTTCAAAAATATATTTTTAAAAAAAAAAAATATCTTTACAATTTCATCTCTCTTTTCCAAATAATAGTCGATGAATGAAACTGATGGATCTCCAAACAAGATTACAATTTAATAAAAACATGTACTTCGCCTAATCAAAACTAATCAAGTCCGGAAGTTCTTTGTTATTAGTACTACCATGCTCCTGGAGATCAATCAATGGCAACAAAGGCTCTTCTTTCACCTTATCAGCTTTTCCTCCATTTTTCATTTTATCTTCATCAAACATTTCCCAACGGCTCGTGATAATCGTCTGCAAATGATTCCTCGTCAAATCCTGCAATTTTTGAGTCTCCAAACTCACCGTCACCAATGTTTTAACTTCTTCCGGAGTTAGATCATCCACCTGTTTATGACCAATTTTTTTCTCGGAAACTCCATTAATTATTTCTTCGAGCTCTTGGATATCTTGATCAGGGATTCGTTCGATTTTTGGGCAGTCTGCAGCGTTAATAACACCAATATCCCTGCAAAACTCGAAATATAAAGATAGTTCTTCTCCTTGTTCGTTCGCTTTCTGCAAAATCTTTAGCGCCATTGTTGCCTCAACCTTCCCAACCGAATAAATTTTGGTCAAAACTTCAACAATCCCACTACATTTTCGGCTATAAATGTCGAAAATCTCAATCACTACACAATCCATGGCCTCAAGAACAAGAATCCCCACCATTGATTCGGCTTTCGGCTTGATCTGCAGTAACATATCAAGCAAACCCTGCATTTTTTGCAGCCAAACAAGCTCCTGCATCATGGATGATTTATCTTCCCTTTCTTTATTTGGCTTATTATTCCCTTTACGTAGTTCCTGTGCATGGAGGAAAATGAAAGAAGATTTCTGGTCAAGAAACGAATAGTAAGCCCGAATGAACTCATTATGGGCCCAGGTATCTCCTATCTTCGTATGCCCGTCCTCGAAATTCGAGAGATCGAACGGCAACCGTCCGATCCGTTGAATTGCTGGAACTTTACAACAGAAAACGCCATGCATTAGCATCAATCCCTTCAAGGCAACCACCCAACACCGAGTTTTTTCCATGCGTTTCGAAATGGCCCAAACCAGAGGCTTGAGGTAGGCCGGGGAGACCCGGACCCACGCGAAAACCCGCTGGGCATTCCGGTAATCGACGTGGGTTTCATCGTGGCTCGTGGATTTGATGACGGCCAACTCGATTTCGGGGTTCCGGAGTGCAGTGCGCCGTGATAAGGTGGCTAGCCAAATGCTATTCCGGTCCTTGAGCACTCCGGAAGCCCTTTTCCACAGCTTCATTTCCTGTTGTATTCGTCACCGGATGACTTTCCACTTTCCCTTTTCCTCCCCTTTCGAACAATCGCAAAGGTTTGATTGATAGTCACTTGTTTTCCTTCCGATTATTGCTCTTGTACATCTCATCATCGCTGGACGTGTGGAAAATCACTAATTATTTTCCCTTTAATTAGTTTTCTAATCAATGTTGACTTAAGCGTGTTTGTGTCCCCATTATTTCCATATTCTCATTTTTACAATCTTTACCATGTGGTAAAATTCTCTAGGAGGAATTCAGGCCCTTTATTTGACTATTTTGCTGGTTTCTTCTCTCTTTGGGGGGATGAGATTTTCTATTATTGGTTTTTTTTTTAGTTTCACTAAAATAAAATACTATCTCTTTCAAAATTTAAAACATTTCTGTTAGTTTTAAAAATTTTATTTTAATATTTTAAAATATTATGATATTTTTCATTTGTCATTTTATTATAAATATAATAAATAAACTATCTTATTTTAAAAACACCTACTTTTTATTATGAAAATTGTATTAGAACATCTACTTTTAGAAATCATCATTTTTAATAAATCTATAATTAAAAATTGTCTCCCAGAACACAAACACGTGTAGTATACGTACAGAATGAAAACCATGAAATCCAAGCATTTCCTTCATTCTGACATATAAAGAATAAATATATGTATTACATTCCGCAGCAAGCTGCTCCCCTCTGGCGTCTGCCATAAGCAATTTTCCCAGCTCCAAGCCAAATGTATGTAATACATTCCAAATATATGACACATGATCATAAAAAAGTCCAAAAAATGAAAAAGAAAATTATAGGTCTTCCTCACGACCGACCACCAAAAAAGATAACCAATACAACCACCCTCTGTATGCATAACCCCCTCCCTGAGGGTTTCTCAAATTCATCAATATAACCTCAAAATGGGACTTTGACCCGTATAAAATTGAAACCTAAAACTACATGATGTCCGATAAGGACAAACATGGTATAGCAGGCAGACTCACAAAACAATGACTTATCCAAACCCAAAACCACACACAGGAGGAACTAGGCGCCTTCTGAGTTCCACAGCTCTTCATATTTTCTCAACTTTGCAAGAACTCTTGGTTTCAATACATCGTAAAAATTCGATGAATGGAATAACCAAACAACTGACCCATTTGAGTGATAGAATTACGAAGCTGCCCCCCCAGTTGATGCCTTCTCTAACTTTTCTTTCTCAATTTCGACTCGTCTTTGCTCGGCATGCTGCGCAACACCATTGGCAAGTGCTTGAAAATGGAAGTCAAGCGACTGGGTAAGGCTCTGGAACCTCAACGGATCAGATGCTTGCAAAACTAGATTCAAATATTTGGAAGAAAACAACATTAAACTTCCATGTCAGCATACTAACTCGAAATGTATTCTTTACTTGAGAGAAAATTAATTTTTAAAAAAAAAAAAGAAAATTAATTTTAAAAATAAATAAATAAAGAGGTGTGAAGGTAGAGCAGTTTACCTTTGACCGTATCCACAAAGAAAACAAAGGGATCAACCTCATCAATGGGCGACTGCTGTTCTTCATCATCACTGAAGTCATCATCATCATCCGAGTCATCATCGTCTTCACGGAAAGCCCTAGCCTGCATCCCCTATATGTCAGCTTATGATCAGGTCATCATTAAATGTGAAGGGTAAGTGTGAAAAATAACAAATCCAAATAATTAACGAAAAGAAAAAATCACAGATGCATTGAACAAAAATGTGGGACTCCAAGATAATGTCAAATCATTTAAAACCATTTTTGGTTTTTGATGCTCTATTTTAACCCTTCTCCTGTGGTAATACATCTTAACATGAAATCGTCCAAGAGATCCTATTATATCCTAAACACATGGCAAATCTAGTATCGCAATTTTCAGTATAACTATTGTTGTCACTCCCTCTTACAGACCGTCTCCATCCTTGAAAAAGTACCACTTTGCCTGTTTGCTTATCCTAAAATAAGAACACAGTTACAAAGTTTCTCATAAAGATATATACATTCATAAAGAATATGGGCCACTAACGCAATTAAAACTTTGTTAGAAGATATATACATTCATAAAGAATATGGGCCACTAACGCAATTAAAATTTTGTTAGAAGGTTATTTCCAAAAATTTCTTATGAAAATGATCTTACTTTTTAAGAATGGAGAGAGTACTGTATAGCATAAGGGAACAATCACACGCGTTAACCTTCACAAATTTTGTCTAAATCCATGAGAACGAATACTTTCTAAAATCCATCATGAGAGGAACAACCTGAATAGGTAAAAAATTATAATCCAACTTGAAACATATAAAATCCTAAATTTAATATTTTTATATTCTCCTTATTTTCAGTATCTATTTTCAGCTGCCACATGATGATATTAAGGGTTATAGAGATCTTCATAATAGGCAGAATGTCTAGGATTATGGTCTGATTCTAGTTGGACTGAGATCATATCCGGGATTTAGTAATCTCCTTGATACTAGGCAAAATAAGGGATTATATAGTACTTGTCCAAGCTAATGTATCTATATACACAGGATCGGATAGTACTATAGTCTAACTGACTTTCGATCCAATTCTTCCTCAGTACAAATATATCTAAATTCTAATACATCCCTTTACTGATTGAATAATCTCTAAATGATCAGAAATACGAAGTTACGAAGACCCTATCCAATTCTTTGATTATGAAAACTTGAGTAAAGTATAACACACACCTGTGCAGCTAATTTCTGAAGTCTCTTGCTATGGACTTCATCTCCATCCTCAGCATCATCATCACCCATTTCTTTGTCAGACTCACCAGCTGCATCTGCATCCTCATCATCAGACTGCAAACCGTCCATATCATAAGCATACTCAGCCTCTTCTTTTGCAGCTTCTGAAAAAGTCGGAGAATTAAGAATATGTATGACGAAAGGAAAGAAAAACAGAAGAAGGAACATCAGAAGAAGATAGTATTTAATATTTATTGGGCTACCTGCTAGTTGATCCTTGTAGGCAACAAGCAAATCAAGAGTGGCCTTGAAAACACGATCCAAGGCCTCCCCTGGTAACTGATCCACAGGAAGTGGAAGTAGTGATGTTAAGCCCAAGCAGCAGACCTTTTTACCATGCTCTCTGAAAAACCCACAACACACTGTAAGAAACTAACCATTACCCTATAAGTGAGAGGAAGGAACAAAGAAAAAGAGGAAGTGGAGTATTTGGAGAAAAGATAGAAGAGAAACAGTTAAATCACCTTTTAAAATTAGCCCGGGCCCCACTTTTCTTAGTTTGCTGCAGCATCTGGAACCAGTGATTAAATATCTCAGTAGCAATACCGAGTTTTTGCAATATGTTGAGTGTCAAAGATGCATTGTAGTAAAGGGCATTGGCAATCTGGCAAAACAACAAAAGATATTTTAAATAAACTGAGGGGTCTAGACTTCCAGGCTTTGTCCATTTTTCAACTAGAAGTTTCTTACCACTTGCATCAAAAGACATTTCAAATATGGTCTCTCAGTTCGACGCAAGCGCTCAACCGTAATTCTAATATATGGTTCAACCCAATGATCCACATGCCCCCTGCAGTTCTGGAAGAGTACTTCAATGAGCTTAGGTGCAGGTTCAATATCATTGTCCTCCAAATTTTTATCTCCCATGATCTACATGACAAATGAAAAAAAAATATAAGTAAGACAATAGAACTTGTTCAAAATAGCACAGGAAGTATTTAAAGACAAATCTTCAGACAAAAGTCAACCTACAGATGAAATTGTATTCCAAAGACTCTGCTGGTAATCTGGTTCCTTGCATATGAGGAAATGCATTGTGCTCCTTGATATAAAGTTGTCCAACGGAACCAGAATATCTACACAAATAAAATTCATAAGAACACATTGGCATATAAAATTACACAAACAATAGGGTAAGATAGAAATTCTCAAACTAAATGGTTGTCCTATTGTAACGGTCCATTTGGACCAGCACAAAGATAAGAAGACATACTTGAAAAGTAATCAATAGCCCAGTCAGCTAGAGCTTCAGTCATCAATGGCCAGAGAGTCCACATATCCAAGGAGATCGTCGGCAATAAAAAAGTCATGTATGACACAATTTCCAAAACCTCCTCAAAGACCTCTGCAAGAATATAGTTGATGAGAGTATTATAGGTTAACTCCCGTCAAGAATATCAAATTGAACCCAAAAAGGCATTGAATCCAAAACAACAAATACAGCAAGTACCTTGTCCATCGGTAGTGAGCATCCTACGCATTATTGGAAGCAGAATTGGCTCAATGACGACAAAAAGGCCAGGAAGACTGCTCACTGACTCAAGAATAGTGCTTATGGCCCGCAAACAACCAACGGCTGCCAAAGCACCTGGATCATCGGCTTCAGCATCAGCCTCCGCAGAGTGCATACACTTCCAAAACGCAGCAGCCTAATAAAATACAGAAAACTCATTTTAGTCTTTCAAACAAGACAACTTTTTAACAAAAGCAAAAAAGAAAAAAATATATATAGTGTCTCACCAGTTTCTGGCACAATCCAACAGCATAGGGTGCCATCTCCTCTCCAAACTTGTCCACAATAGTCTCGAGAGTAAACACAAGATCCTCATTTTCAACCTCATTCATGAGTTTGAAAAACTCTGAAAAAAATTGAAGTAGAAAACTAAAATATCCACCACAAAAGTGCAGGGACATAAGAATTAAAACATTACTGGTAAAGCATTTTTACGAAGTACATACCATCAAGTAGCTGTGGAAGAATTGGCCGGATTTCACCCAGATCTGCAAAATAATAAAGTACAAAATCAAATAATTGAAGGAACAAGAAAATAAAAAGATAAACAGAAGAACAAGCAGAAATGTTACCCTTGCAGGCTTCAACAAATGAACGCAATGCAAAAACAGAATCAACACGAACTGGAAGCTCAGGGTCCCGCATCCCACCCACAACATTTTTTAGTGCATTATGGAAATTGTTTGGGTCCGAGAAGTTAATAAGAGCATATTGTCCAGCAACCCATGCAGCCTAATATTCCAGATCATATAGGAAAAAAGGAACAAGATAAGCTAGAAATCTTAGATAAGAAAATCACGTGGAAAAGAATGAAAGGTCAGCTAAATAAAAATACCTTTGATCTAAGATGGCCCACAGGACTGCGGAACTCAGGAAAAACATGTTGCACTAACATCCGCTCAAGCTCTGACTTGTAAGGTTCTATTTGTTTCAGTTTATCACACAGCATTCCGATTGCAAGTAAAGCACCATCTTTCTGTCGATAGGGTTTATTTTCTGGTGCCGCCCCATCATATCTGATAAGGAAACATATTAAAGGAGGTGCATCATCATAAACTTTTAATTGTCATATTCTAACAAGATGGTAGGTACCTATTAAAAATCTCCACAATGAATAGTATAAACTTCTGAAGGTTTTTCTCTTTTGCACGTTTTCTTATCAACTCACTCACAAAATCCATGGCAGCAGTCCTAGGACTGTACAAGTCTTCAATTATATCTGCAAAAAATTGAAAAATTTATCAGTCAAATAATCCAGGCTTAAAACAAAACTGTACAACTAAACGAAAAAATCCTCACATTTTTTGCCCCTATAGAGAGCTATTAAAAAATTGTACCATATCATATTTCACATAAATTTAATAAGATTCTGATGACTTACCATAACCCTTCCTCACATATTCATGTGGGTCTTCATCCCAAAGCTTTTGATCGTTGTCATTGAAGCACATAAGTGGAAAAATAATCTCAAAAAGTAAAACATCAATTCTTGGTTGAAGCAGATTGTACATGTTATTCTTTGAAACACTGCATAAGAGTCAAATTTACATAACAGATTTATAGTGTTAATATCCAAATATCAGAATGTATCATAAACAACAAATGATTTTACTAGGTTGGCAGAGCTTAGATTTAAAAGAATTACTTTCTAATATAAGAAAAGCTGAAGCACCAAAACTTGTTAACATCACTTGGCAACAGCCCATCGTACACTATCTATTGTTTCTCATAAGTAACTATGGAAAAGAATTCAAAACCCTAGAAAAACGAACCTGTTGCTTAGATATTGCAAAATAAGGTTGGTAACTCTGTCAGGCAAATAGCCACCAACTCGGATTATATTTAGCAAATTTAAGTGGCATTCCAAAACTTTTGCAGCAAAATTCTTCTGGAACATTTGGGCAAAAGCTCTGTTTTCTGGGTTTTGAAGTTTTACGTCTCCAAACCTGCAAGCCAGTAAAAATACATTGGAAAATCAGATACCAATACCAGCATAGATTTCCCAGCCAAAATTGATTAATAACTTAAGATCAATGAGCTCACCGGGAATAAAGGCGGTTTAATATGTGAACTGTCCACTTTTTAACCTTCCACCATCCCCACGATTTCCTGAGCTCGGGATCAGCAGGTTGTCCTTCTAAAGGAACAGGTCTCTCCAATACATTTAAGAAAAGAACCATCCAAGCATTGAACACATTTGGATCAAACAACTGCTTCGGAATCTCCAACTGAAATTTAAACGACCAGTAAATGGAATTTAATATGCAAGAACTTCTCTGAATCAAGAAACATTATGAGACTGGCACTTCTCTTGAAATTTAGAAACTGAAACACCCAAGGCATTCAATAATAGTCACAAAACAAGAACATACATATATTGACGACCAGAATATTTTGCAGATAAGCTTGATCAAGGCCGCTACTTCTATTGAAGGATTAACAATTTGAACAAGCCTATTAAATATACTCAGTAGATGGGGAAATGTCTCTTCAACAATCTGATAAACTGGTGTCCTCTCCTCGTCTGACTTGAACCTACAATTAATAGAACAATAGAACATATGTAACAGAAAGATTCATAAAGAAAGAGCTTCTAAAAAGAAATTATGTAATAGATGCTGTGAAAAATCAAGAGAATGCAATAGCTTTTCAAGCAAAGAGTGACCTCTATGTATATTTCGGCAATTGGAATCCCATAGGACGAATTAAGGGAAAATTTTCAAACAAATTGGCATTTGAGAAGATTAATGCGAAATACACCACCATATGCCTCCATGCACTTACTCATATTTTCTAGAAAGGATTCTCAGCACGAATAGAGCTCCATAAACTTGTTGACCTTGAAGATTAAGCTTCACCCAATGCAAAAGACTGGGCCATTGCTCTGGGTAATCTGTATGTATAATTGTCTTGAGGCACTCACCAAGTTGTACCCTATTAGATATACACGGACAAATATTGAGAGACTGTTAATACATATCAATGGAAAATCTCCCTATCATAAAATATAAATGGAATAATAAATTGTCGATATCTTGAACAACTAACCTCAACAATGGGGGAACCTGGGCGATAAACACAAGAATATTCTGCCTGACCAAATCTTTATCATTGGGCACGATCTTCGATTGCACATCTACTCGAACAAGATTTCAAAATAAGCACTAGAAATTAGCAAAGTTCAATAACACCCCAAATCGTAATTGAATAAAACAAAAACGTACTCAGATCACGAGGCGACCAGTTCTTCCCAATGAAGTTTTTAAAATGTATACTTGCAACTTGTCGTACTGCCATATCCCAATTTCCATCTACGATGATCTGCAGCATCCTCACCAAATGCTGAGGCGTATACTGGATCTACAAAACAAAACAATGAAAAAAAAAACAAACAAATCAATCACAACAAACTAAACCAATACGCAATCTATTATACATGCATGAATTATTTGAATTATAGGATTCTCATAAATCACCCACCAAAAGAACATAAATTTCATAACTAAGCTCATATATTAATAGTCGGAATTCACGATCACATAATATGTTATCAAGAACAATACAACCTGCAATAAATTATAAACCTGACAGGCAACTATAATGAGGTAAACAATACTAAATTGCACATACAACAAGTAAATCATACTTCTAAAAGCCAGTACAATTCATGACCAGTTCAAACCCTTGATCAATAATTACTGATTGTACCAGTTAATAGAGCTAAACCCAGTTATTATAAAATCAGATTATAAGTAGATAGGTATATATAACAAAGTTAAGTTACCTGGTTGAGGCTTTCTTCAGCGGCTTTGCGTTCATCGGGGTTGGGGCTAAGGGCAGCTTGAAGAACGACGGATAGACTATGAAGATCCATTCTTGCTGTGTGATTAAGGTTATAGATTTTCTTTCTGATATAAATTTCTAGGAGAAGGATGATGATATCATCTTCTTCAACTAGAAAGAGGACGAGCAGAGGGAGGACTGTGCAATATGTGTTCAAATCATTAGGGTTTTTTGGTTGTTTAAGCATAGGTCCACAATTCGTTGTCGATTTGATGGGGGTTGGGCAGTGGATTCACGCGCTGTTCCTCTTTGATACTCAAAGATATGTTTGTTTGGGCTTGTATGGTTATATCTTTTATTTATTGCATTTTAGTGAGAAAAAAAAAAAAAGGGAGATACTTTTACTACACATATACTATACATAGATTTTTATATAAGTAACTGTTATTTTTATAAATAAATTTATTATTTTAATAAGTGGAACTGAGAGTTTCCAGTGGTTTATTTATATGTCATCAATTATATATATATATATATATATACTAAGTTTACTTTGATTAATTTACCAAGTTAATTCAATTTTATTAATTTTAAATTTTTAATTCGATCGAGATACTATCAAACTCAGTTAACTATTAATAAATTATATATTTATTAAGTAATATATAATATAAATAAATAAACACTAAGTCTACCTTAGTTATTTTACTAAGTTGACTCAATTTTATTAATTATAAATTCCTAAATCGGTCGAGTTACCATCAAACTCGGTTAGCTACTAATAAATTATATATTTATTAATTAATATATATATAATACAAATAGCAAAAGTTTATTTTAGTTCATTTACTGAATTGACTCAATTTTATTAATTTTAAATTTCGAACTAGACCAATTTACCATCAACTCAGTTAGCTACTAATAAAACATATATTTATTTGCATTAGTATTTTCATATGACTTTTAAATATAAATATATAATAACTCACATGTTAAATACAATGTTATAGGTATTTCATTTATAAACAAAAGACTCTCCTCATTTGTTTTACAAAAGGAAAAGAAAGAGATATGCTCACTAATTGACTAATAAATTTTGACACTTTTATTATTGTAAGTTTTCTAATAATCGTATATTGTATCATATAAAAAATATTACTTCGCACATAAAAAATTACATTGATATTTAAGAAAAAAATAATTTTATATAATTTAAAGCTAATATCAAATAATTTTATTTTTTAAAATTAAGTTGAACCTATAAATTAAAAATTTTATTAATATATTCTAAAATCTAATAAATTATATTAACAACTTATATTCACACACACACGCACACACGCACACACACACACACACACACATATATATATATATATATATATATATATATGGAAAGAGAGAGAGAGAGAGAGAGAGAGAGGAACTTATATAAATCTATATACAAAAATCTAAGGCTTAATTATTATTTTTTAAAATATTAATAAATATTTACATCTTAGCTCCAGCAACATCAAGTGATTAGATTAGTTTTTATAAAAATATAGTAGCTACCTTTCTTGTGAAAATAATAATTTTTTGGTATATAAAATGGTTATATTTTAAATGTTGAAGTAGGTCATGCCAAAAAAATACGATATATGATAGACTTTTATACTATAAATTATTATTATTATTATTATTATTATTATTATTATTATATAAAATGGTGCGTTTGGTAGTATTAATATTTTTAATAAAACGATGTTATATTTTTTTTCCTTTCTTATAAAATAATTTGTGGCTTTGAGTTATGATACAATGTGTTTTATATTATAATATATCTGACTAAATACATACATTTGTATATACCTTTATCTCCAATAATACTGAATGAGCCTATAAAAACTTACCTAATTTATAGTTTACAACAAATATAGGAAGATCCTATTTTGACACATGGCCATTATATATTGGAGTAACAACAAAAAAGGTAAGTTGTTTTGTATTTTGTTTTATAATCCGACTTTCAATGAGTATAAAAGACTGTTTAGGCCCAAAACATATTAGTATTTCTTAAAACCAGGACACTTTAATATTTGATAAATGTTAAAAAATTTATATGAAACTTAATTATTTATGCTTTTATTTTGGGTTTTTACATAGACCTACTTTTCGTAAATATAGAAAGCATAACTCAGACAAAAGCGAAAATCAGCTAGACCACTCACAAGCAGGAAGCTACAAATATAACATCTAAAATTGATAACAAGTGCAGAATTGTTCATGTTTTCCAAGTTTTCCTCTTGTCAAAGAACTTGAACACATTATAATTCCATCCTCCCGTAACTCCTATAACTAAACTTTAAAAAAAAGGGAGGGAGACTCGTTAAATAATCGATTAAACAGATCATTTGTTCTTCTCGGCTACAAACAGCACTACTTCCGTAGATTAGGGTTGCCTTTTTCCAGCAATGAGCTCCTTCATGTCATTTTTCGCATCTGAGTATTCCCAAGACTTTAAAAATAATCAAAATATGGGAAGGAGGAGGAGAAATGAACGGAATATATTGAACTTTTAACTGAGGTTAATCCATATACCTCCTCGGCAGTTTCATTCAATGAGGGATATACAAAGAGCAACAGCCATGCCGAGCATCAGTGAGATTAACTGGATTACTGTATTTTTCAATGCTGAGCTGGCATTGTTGTTCAGCTCGGCCAGAACCCCGGCAACTGCAATGTAGATGAAACCGCCTGCTGTGAATCCCTGCAATCACGCAACATAAGTCAACACACTACCTGTTTAAGTATCACCAACAATAAAACAACACAATGGAAGAATTTCCTTGGATGTCTCTAACCTCAATCAAAGATGACTGTCCTGGATCTTGTCCCCATAACAAAGCCTGAGTATTAATCATATCACACTTTGTTTAGTTAATGTTTTTCCCATGTAAAACATTTTCTTCATTTGTTTAATCACCCTTAAGAAACAAGCACATGCAAAACAACACCACAGAGACAGAGAGAGAGAGAGACTGTAATAAAGTAAAGGTTAGAAACTAACCAATGCAGTTCCTGCTAGAGCCACCAGCGCTGAAAGGAAGTTAAAAAAGAGAGCTGTTGAGACACTGAACCCGGACCTTACCAAAATACCAAAATCACCTATCTGCACAAGAAAGTTTAATTTAAAGTTATGTAGCCTATAAAATATAGGTATATATAGTTTAACTACTATTTGACGGTAAGTCAGTAATAATGCCTGGAACTATCCCAGTGTGACATAATTTGGACACACGTAAACAAACTGCTGGAATATCAAATCCGAAGAATGTAGCACAATTCATATGACATTTATAGCTTCTACTTATCAAAGAAATATATATATATATATATATGATGATGATGATGATGATGATACATTCTATAAATACAATCACAGAGCTCAAACCGAAGATAGCATTAACTTCAACTAACCTCCACCTTGATAATTATTAAGATTAATAAAAAAAAATAGAACTTTTTAACTACCAAAGATTATCCAGAATTCAACAACCATACCATTGTGGATTTGGCTCCCCTCCAATACACCTTTCACGCAAGTTCACCCAATACACCAACTCTTTTACTTCAACATCTTTGTTTATAATAATCCAAATAAGTCAATAGATAGTCCAGCGTACAGAGATCAACTCCAAAAAAAATTATAATTGTTAAAAATATTTTCATCATTATATATTGATAGGAATTTTTTGACCATTAAAAGTGCAAAGAAAAGTTTATCAAACAATGAAAAAATGTTGGATTACTTTCATTTTTGGAACAATGATACGACTCAATATTAAAAGTTAAATGCATACTATCAAGCGATATATTTTTAGCATATAGGATGAAATTGCGTGAAAGGTATAATGGAGGGAAGCGAAATCCAATCCCCTCCAACCGTATGAGTGCATGAGACCCATAGTTGGCAAGTCTGCCGTAGCTAGCAATAAACTAGAGATTCATAACTCCAAAACTTAGTTCAGACTTTATAGCTATCATGAGTGGCTAGCAACAGTGTGAGCACGGATGAAGATCTAGAAGAAGAAAATCTGACAAGTAGATTACAATTATTACATTTAAGCAATGGTTTGGTTAATTTTATTTGATTTCCCGGTTGATAAGTTTGATCGTTACGGAATCATTCGAAGGACCGATCGAAGAAAACTTCTCCATCAGGAAGCAATGTGTATACTGGTGAAGCATAAAGGGCTCCACTTTTCCAATAATGGATAATGGAAGTTATCAGCATGCATGTATACTACTGGGTTATAGATTGCAAGACGATGTTTGCATCATGCATTTATTAATTTTCTAATAAACACATTTGTAAGTTAGGAACTAATTGTTTTCCTTATAGTTTGCGATGGCAAACTGAACCCTTGGCCCATCCACACCGCAGCAATTCTGCCACTGTGCTATAGCCTATAGCAGCATTGACAGAAAGAATACATTCTTAGATTTGCTAAATAAAGTTAGAAAATGTGAAGATGTGAAAAGAAGAAATAACACCTCTTGAGGAAGCTCGTGTGCAAGCAAAAATAGAGTTCTTGACCACCCCCCAACAGATCCATAAAGGAGAAATGCACTTCCCAAAGCCATCCCATCAGTAAAATTGTGCTGCAGTCTCGCATAGAAAACATTTGAATAAGTACAAAGTTTTAGTTGGACAAACACCATTTAAAAGGTTAAGATTGAAAAAATAGAAAAATAAATGAAAAATACAAATATGTGTGTGTGTGTGTGTGTGTGTGTGTGTGTGTGTGTGTGTGTGTGTGTGTATTAAATGAAAAATAAAAGGTTCAAAGAATCATACCACACCATCAGAGAAGAGATTAAGATAACCAAACACAAGATTTGATGAAGATTTTACAGGTTCTTTCTCAACTGTCGATTTAACACTACTGGTGGAATCCTTTGCAGCAACTTCATTTGGTTCGTCTTCTCCAGAACTGATGGTTGTGCTTCTCTAGAAAAAGAATAAGCATGTTAAAACTGGTTAATTAGTAATATATGCAAACTTTTCATCTTAAGCCATTAAACTAGTTAATTAATACTAATATATATAAACTGTTCATGTTACCTTACGAAGAACTGTAGGTTGACTTTGCTTTTCTTCATTCAGACAGTCATCTGGAACTTTATCTAATGCTTCTCCTTCAGAGCACATTTTCGGTATGCTTCCATTCTTTTCATTAGCAAAGAGATCCTGAAGATTAGCAAGAGCATCATTGTCATCCTTCAGTTTTTTGCTGGTCTTATGATGATGATGACCGTGGCCCCATGCATTAGCTTCTCCAGACATATCATCAACATACCTCACAACCTTCTCTACCAGAAAAAAAAGTACAATTCCAGCTGCAACAACCAAAATATACAAACCAACAAGAGCTAATACTTATATAAAAAAAAATTTAAAATAATAATAAATTGTATAACATATTCTAGTTTGCAAAAATCCCCCAGCTACACATCCATGGTCACTAACTAATTAAGAACTTTCATCAAAACTGGGAGGAAAAACTAGCATATGTTTCGGACAATATTTGGAACCATTAATCCAATAGAGCACGTGTGTGTATGTTTACTGTTTAGACTTACCCAATATAGAGAGTCCTACAGAAAGATCTTTCAAAGAATGTGAATGTGAATGCTCATTTCCTGTATGAACACGGGCATGGTCTATATGGTGATCATGTGAATGGATGTGGTCGCCACCTGAAAAAATATAACATTATTTACTTATCAATTTATGGCCCATCCATAGCTTGAAATTATTTTGAAAGATATAATCTTTAATAGAATTTTCATTGAGAACCAAGGAAACACAACTGATTTTATCATACCAAATGCATGTGGTAACTGATGAAGAAAAGCATCTCCTAGCATGGCACCTGCCTGAAATTGCAAAGTCATAGAAAATCAAGTGAAACATTCGAAGAAGTATCGGAGAAGAAAAATAATAGAGAGATGTTCAATTTAAATGTATTCAAAAGCACAAACTCACACATAGAAAAGCAATTTAACATCAATTCAAACAGATGAAAATGCATGAAGAATCTAACCCCAAATACAGCCAACGAATCAACGATTGTCTTCGACGGTTTTCCTTTAACTGCAAAATAAAATCACAGGTCCCGTTTATTATTGAATTAATCAATCAACTTTCCATCGGACATTCTTTTGAATTTTATATTAGTGTTGTCTATTGTAAAAGGATATGAAAGTCCTGACAGTTGAGCTACTTACTAAAGATTAATGGCAATATAATCAGGCAAATAAGGGAAGCCAAGCTCACCAACAGTGAGCAGCCCATTGCATGAATCCAAAGGCCTAGCAATTGCACAGAAAGGAAGAGCGAATAAGAGACAGCCATACAGATATGTGGGCCCAAATTAAATGTAAGGAATACAGTTGAAAGTTCCATTGGCTAGTGGTGATATATCTGAAATCAATTTGAAGACCCGATACGGCGATACATGTAGGTCGTGTGGACAATTAGGTAATGGACTAGTCAGATAAGCATCACCTAACAGAGATCATGATTCATGGGGACAACGTTGTTATGTGTTGAATAACATTTTAAAAAGGGAAGTTTTCTCATATTCTAAGAAGAAAGTTGGAATGGGTAAAACATAAAAGGGAAAAAGTTGAGGTTAGTTCATAGTATAAAAATCTCCAGAGCTTAATCCTACGTACAAGGTAACGATATGGCAAATAGCAGAGTTGAGACAGTTGGTATGTTGACACTAATTCATATTGCAAAATCTCCAGATAAAAACCCTCCATACAGGTAACAATATTTTAAATAGCAGAGTGGAGACAGTATTTCAAATTTAATATCACTCCAACCCTAAGGAAATAAACAATGAGGAACTAATCTATAAGCATGTACATAACAACTAATGTAGAGGGGGGAGGGGGCAAGATAGCTATGAGCGACACTAATTCAGTCAAAAACTCAAGGTATTATTATTCTTTCCTCTCTTTCCTTTTTCAAGTTATGTGATGAAATGTAATACACTAAGAAATGTTATGGGATCCTTTTTCAATATCATGGAATAGTGATGACTAACACTACTCTAATGTTTAAATCCAATATAAATTTAAAAAAACTTCTCAACATAACTTACCAGTGAAAAAACAAAACTTCTTAAGTGAAATATACTGTAATAGTTTCACCACAGCTCGACATATAAACCTCCATATCTAGTAGTCATAAGAACAAAATATACTTGAACAAAATGAGTCTTATTTATATAATTTACAAATTATAATGACTGCATAGTTAGCGACAATAACATAACAGTGAAATTATGACGTTTAGTTTAAGGACACAGTTATATACTCTCGCCGTCCAACTATATGTATTAACATACAAATATAGGCAAGAGATTATAATCATCATAAACTATATAAAATTTACTATTAACATCATCTTGTGTGATTTCGAAAATCTATATAGGAATGCACATTTATGGAATCCAGAATTAATCAGCTTATCTACAAAAGTCAAATTAGGACGGAAGGAAAACTACCGTACATCCAAGCCATTAACAAAAATAATCTTCGAAATAGTAAAAGACTCTACCTAAGCCGGTAAGCTCCAAATCACTGTGATCGTGATGATCATGATCATGGTGGTAAGACTCAAACCCTAGCAATTTGAGATCCTCTTCCTCAGCCAATTCCTCCGGAAGCTTCTTCTCCCAAACCATTTCTCGCTCATGAGGATGATGATCATCATGGTGGTGGTGCCCATGACCACATTGGTGATGGTCAGTATGGGCAAAGATTAGGGACAAATTCAGCGTGACAATCAAAACGGCGACGAACAATAGTGTGTAGATCTGTTTACTGATAATAGTCATTTTGGTGTCTGTTTGGGGACAAGGGAGAAAAGGCCCTAATAAGAAGGAGGGTTTGGGTTAGGGGCGTGTTTGGGATGGGGTTAGGTGGATCGGCGTTTACAGGTGCCTTCAATAGTGATATAACAAACAGCGACGAAGAATAGTACGATAATGCCGACGATGACGCCGAAGGTTACTATATCCATTTTTCGTTAGTACAGAGTGTCTTTTTTGCGGCTCCTGATGCTTAAAAAAGGTCACACTGGACCACTGAGTCAGCTTACCCATCTGGCAAACTGGCACAACATCAACATATCATCAATCAATATATATATATATATATATATATATATATATATTTAAAAATCACAAATCACCTAAAACTCAAACCAAATTGACTCTATTTTTATTAGATATTTTAGTCATTTTTAAATATAATTGTCTCTCAATTTAATTTAATTCCACAACTCGATAAGAGTTAAAAGAATTTTTTCAAGTGACTCATTAAATCAAGTAGAGTTTTAAATATGTATGATAAGTAAAACAATTACGATGTTAAATACAATCATCTTATCATATTTCTCATCATTTTAAAATTAATTATAATTTTATTACATTCAATCTCTAAATCATGCACATTGTGAAATCTGAATACATGGATTTCAGGTATTCATTTTGTTTAACGGGAGACCTATTGTTCCGTTTTGCTATGTTTATTTGTTTTCTTTAGTTTAGATAGAGAGATTTTGGCTCATGTTGTTATGTTTCTTTGTTTCCTTGAAAATTTGAAGGCATATAGTTAACAAATAAAAATATTAAATCTCACTCAAGTTTCGAGAGTTCAAGGTCAAGTTAATTTTTTTCTTAAAAAAATTCATATATTTATTTAAAAATAATAGAAAAATATTATTATTTAAACTCAATAAGGACTAAAAATCTTTTTCATATGAGTATATTTTTAAATATATATAATAAGTAAAGCAATTATAATGTTAAGTAGGATCATCTCATCATTTTCTCCACTATTTTAAAATTAATTATAATTTTATTACATTTAACCTCTAAATCATGAGCATTGTGAAATTTGGATGAATTTAAAGTGTTTATTTGGTTTAGCTTGAGACCTATTGATCATTTTTGTCACATTTATTTGTTTTCTTTAGTTTGAAGAGAGAGATTTCGGCTCATGTAACTCTTCTTTGTTTCCTTAAAAATTTGAATGTCATATAGTTAACAAAAAAATATATTAAATCTCACTCAAATTTCAAGTGTTCAAGACCAAGCCAATTTTTTTCCTTGAAAAAAAATGTCATAAATTTATTTAAAACTAATAAAAAATACTTTTATTTAAGAATAAATGTTATATCTTGAAAAGTTGTATCAATATATTCAATTAGTTAAAATATTCAAAAATTTATTTCATTAATCATTTATAAAGAAAAATTTAAATAAAAATAATAATTTTAATTTTATAATCGTAATATAATAATCAACAATTGTATTTAGCCCGAACAAACACACACACACACACACACATATTTATATATATTAACTCAATCGAGTTAACTCGATCATTTATTTTATAATAAAAAAGTAATTATAATTGCCAAAATTTGAACTCTGGTCACTTCGATAGGTTAGTGGTAAGTTTATTACTCTACTAAACTCATATGATAAAATAAATTTCAAAATATTAAATATTATATATTTCGCTTAATGATATATAAATTTAATTTTTCATAATTTTCAAGTATATGTAATTTCATTATCAACACATTTACCAAAATCATCAATTAACTATATTTTAATTACAAATTATTAAATATAAACTTCTAACATATATATATATATATATATATATATATATATATATATATATAATTATGACATGTCTATTATTTTTTATGTATAATATATGTTAAAGAAATCATCATTAGCCTATATTTTAATTACAAATTATTAAATCTAAACCTTTGACATATATATACGTACAAAATTAGAATTTTTTTAATCAATATACTATTTTTTCTACACATTTTTTTCCATTTTATAATAAAAAATGTCAATAGTATTAACAAAATTATTATTAATAAAAGTAAGTATTACTATCTATTATCTTTATACATAATATATGTTTAAGTACATGAGTAAGTTTACATACATGAATTAAAAAATAGGTAACAAAAACTTAAAAATTTACAAATAACTTCTAATTTGCTTCTATATATGAACATAAATTCGATCAACTTTAAAAAATTATAATAGATTATTATTTGCATAACAATAAAATCAAATAGTTTGTCTTAAAATAAAATTTAAAAACATATTTATCAAATAAATAAATAATTTATATATATATATCAACTGTTGTAACTTAGAACTAATTACATATTGAAAAATATTGCATAAAATATTACAATGATTTTTTATAATATTTTAATAAAAAATTGTGTCTAGTGCGGATAACGCCGGACGTTCGAACAAGTATATATATAAAAACTACAAACCACCTAAAACTTAAACCTAGTTGACTCTTTTTTGGTGGACATTTAGCCATTTTTCGAACAAATTTATCCTTTAATTTAGACTTTAACTATGCAACCCAAAAATATTATAATTAACTATTATACTTAACTCACCGAGTCTGCATCTTAGTAATTACAAACTCAAATATAAAAGTCTATTTATTTTCTCCCATTATTTTGATATTAAGTACATATTATAATTATATATTTAATTATATTAAACATTAAAATCCTTTATATTGGAAGAAGGTGGAGAGTCTTGCCACTACAAGAAGAGATATTAAATAATAGACTCTTCAATTTTTTTTTTTAAAGAAATTTTTATATGATCTAATAATTAAAACTAAGCCATATATAAAGATGATATTTGCACCGAAGTAGAACTCACATACCTTAGCTATATGATAATGGCACTAAAAAATCTAAAATACTAAACAAATCATTTATAGTGTCATACCTTGCAATTGTCAATAAAATAAAACTTAAAAAATAAAAGCTTGCCTTTATAAGAGATATATAGTAGTAAATAATAAACTCTCTTTTAAAAATAAAAACAGTTACATTAGAACATAGCAATTTTATTTAGAAAAAAATTAGCCCAAATTGTTAATATTGAAATTTTTACACACCTATAAAATGTATAAAGGTATATATAAAATTAGCCCAAATTTTGGTATAGTCATTTTTTTCAAAATCATGAAAAAATTATAAAAGAGAATAAAACAATTTTTACAAAA
This sequence comes from Pittosporum tobira, assembly GCA_032359685.1. Taxonomy (NCBI): domain Eukaryota; kingdom Viridiplantae; phylum Streptophyta; class Magnoliopsida; order Apiales; family Pittosporaceae; genus Pittosporum; species Pittosporum tobira. Next base: position 28,196 of record JAUMHB010106347.1, read on the forward strand.
CTTATACTTAATCATGTGCAATGATAATCTTATATACTTACAAAATCTTATAAAAAAAAATATCAAAAGCCACAAGTAGGATAAATAATGTTATTAAATAACATTAAATGGCAACTTATCACATGTTAACTTCCTAAATTCTGTATTTGACTATATAAAAAGGTAGATATAAAATAATTATATCATTTATCAGCTCTTAAAAATTCTAGCATACTTCACATCACAATTCAAAGTAATGTTACGAAACTATGACAACATACAAGAAATAAACCTGAAAAATAAGTCATGGAGTTTTTTTTTAAGTGAAACAAGATGTGGACCTTTGAAGCCAGAGCAGAGGGGATCTATGACACCCACCTATTTGGAGTAAAGAAACTCACGAATATGAACATTATCTTTCTTGACAAAGAGGTGAATCATCTAAAAAAATTATATATTTATTATACAATTCAATATATGTCTTTAATTAGCACCTTCATGTATTTGTGAATATTTGTTAAAATGCCTATAATGTTAAGTCAATTAAAAAATATCATTTATATATCTAAATCGATCTAGATCAGTTCACCAGAAAATACAATAATATACATACTATTTATAAAGGCCAAATTAAACTAAAAAAAAAAGAAGTAGCAAATACTGAATATACGATGCTACTAATTAAAAAAATTTAAATTGTATAAAAAATACTAAAAAAAGTTAAAAAATATGCAAAAAATAATTATATATTAATAAATAATAGTACCTATTCTGAGTAAGGCCGTACGTTTGTACTAGTTATGTCAACACTACTAATAGTTTTATTTTAGGAAAGTATTTAGAACATAAATTTATTATTTATATCTTGTAAAAATGAATTTTATTCTATATATAAATATTAATAAAATTTAGAATGTATTTAGTATTTTTATCAAAATCATTTTTGTCTTGAATTGCCATTTTATTTTGG